>CM076580.1:1433718839-1433796333 GCA_034641835.2 Pinus albicaulis
TTACTTTCACTCTATTCTCATTAGGGGCCAGTTTCTACCCTGTACGGTATCATCTTTGTCATTCCATAGCAATTCCTTTGCGCTCACCTAATTTCTTATGCAATCTAGGGAACAAGAATATGTGTCCCTATGGGAACCACAACTGTATTTTTGAGCCAATCATGTACCAGCAGAGGTGTGTTGTTTGCCACATATGCCCAATTACTAGTTATCTCAGAGCTCTTCCCTTTCTATGCTCACTTGAAACCTTCTCTGGTCCACCTTCTGGGGTAACATCATTCTTACATCACTAATGCTACATCATGCCGTCTGAGTAGTGACAAGTGTCACTCAAATTTGATCCATTCGACCACCTAAAAATGTCGAAAATGCATGCCACATGTCCCCTATACCGATGTCATGATAAAATTATCTTGAACCAATAAAATACTCCCACATGTCATCTGGTATTGAGAGAGAAATGGTCTTGGGCCTTTGGTTTTGCGATGAATTTATTTCTTAAAACATTTAAAGGGTCTCAGGTATATTTTACTACTGTAACACTTATCCTTTCGCCATGTTCCCTAGTCCTACATCACAACATAAGCCTTGTGCGTGTGACTTTTTCTCTTTCAGGGAAGTCCTCCTGGGGTGACGTGGCTATGGGGACCACATGCTGTTTGTAATATCCCAAAATGGGAACTGTCAGCAAGGCATGAATGGAAAATGCATTTTCCAAGAATGGCTGCTATAGGATTTGAAACTAGGACCTGGATCCCTTAGATCAATGTATCTAAGACCAAAATCCAATAGGTGGCTCAAAATAAATCCCTCTATGTGGGTTAAATAGGTCTCCCACACCTAGTTAGCTTGTAAAAGTGCCTGATGAAGGGACTGCAAAAATTCTTAAGCAAGAGATGGAATAAAAATGTTATTTTTATAAGCCTGAGAACATGAATATGTAGATAGCCAAAAAATTTATATTATAGCAGCAATGGTATACAATTCCTTGAGTAAATAGTCACTTAAGCACAGCAATGCAACCTCAAAGGAACATGTACATGAATTTAGAAGAACACTGCTACTTATGAATTTCTGCAGGCTAAGAGGATGTAGTTTATCAGAGACACTACATCATATTGAATAATAATAAAAATATATGAAAATATATGGCTCAATAAATGAGGGGGGGCAAGCTCTCAACCCCAGAAAACAATAATACAACAATCCTTAGAAGGATTGGCTGAAATATACAAAATTGGAAAAATGTCGGAGTTGCTAGGTAGCAGCTGCAACTCAAAATTGGAAATGGATGAAGATAGCTGAATACAATGCAACTGATGGCTAAATCTCATCCAATGGATATTTCAGGTGAAAGGCTGATCCTATCACTGAAGATCTCACCCTCCGAAAATCACTGCAAACCCTCACTGTAGATGCACACTAGAAATAACGCAGATACAGAGGGAAATTGCGTTGTAGTTGGAATAGAAAGTGTTGGCCAAGTGCCAAGATCTGAATCCTTCCTTACTGATCCCCCAAAGGAAATAAGGCTCCCTCCTCTGAAAAACAAGCCAAGGAATGGTGTTGTGGAACCTCCATTGCAACACCCTGCAACATAACGTTATACTTGAGCAGAAATAATGTTGTAGCTGAAGGAATGTCTTGGCCTTGAGCCTGAATGTGGAGAAATGAAGTGCAATCCCTCAATATGCCTCTCAAGAAGGAGAAGAACTCCTAAACAGGAATCCCTCGTGCTAAATAGCACTGCAACTCAGCTAAACAATTGTAGACTGCAAATAGTCTAAGCATACAAGAAATCAATAATCATATGCATGAGTAACAATGGTTGTCTTTCCCTCCTTTTAAACAATGAGAGCTCCCTCTCCATGGGTCCCACTCTTTAGGGTTTCATCCATCAAGGAAACTTCCCTCCTCTTTCATTGTGCTATCTCACAAGATGCTCTCCACCTTCTACCACTGCGCTATTTGACTTGGTCAACTAGACCTTGTCCTCATACAAAAAGTCCCTTTTCACACTGGAAGGGATTTTATTTATACTCATGGGTATACTCACCCATTTTATTCATCTCCTAGATGACATAAACAAAATCAATGTTCCAATTAGTCTCATGCTAATTTTGGGAACATTACAGTCCTCCCCTCTCAAATTTTGCTTGTCCTCAAGCAACTACAAAGATAGAACTGAGGGGCCTCCTTGAGGCATGGTGCTGAAAATAATTTGGGATCTGCCATCCACAAGAAATCATCCATACAAAGTGAGTTACCTCCCAATATGGCAACTCATGGCAATCTCCTTCCACCTCAAGATCCGGAAATGAAGGTGGGTTGAAAATATGAATATGGTAAGCATCATAGCCTACCCCATGTTGTCCTTCCCTCCACTCATGATGAGTGTAGAGTTTTTTCTGATTCTGGGCTGAAAAATTATTTCCCTTAAGTGGAAAAATTAAGAACAATCATCCAAGGATCTCTCCTCCAACATTGAAGAACAAGCTGGCCCAAAACAATCCATCCATGATGAATAGGACATCGACATCATAGAGTATCCCGGTGAGAATTTTGCTGCAAGTTTTACATGATGATGCATGATACAAATAATATCTCAAGAGGACATAGGGTAGTCTCATCCACTGCAACTTCAGAAAATAGTATGGCAAGTAACATAAAAAAATCATCACATCTACTAATGAATAGTAAATGACTGAATGTGTCAACAATACATGATTAAATACTTTCCCATGGTTATACAATGGATGGCTATAAAACTCATGGCCCACCCCAAAATAAAACAAATAGGTGGTTGTGGTGGCCATAGTTCCTCCCATGCTCCCATTAGAATATGTAGTGCAGAAAATGTGGGAATTTTCTCCCCTCAAGGACACACCCAACTCATGTGCCTCTCTCCTAGTCATGCTTCCAATACAAATCAGATCCATATCAGAAAATTAAATCATGATCAACAAAAAAATGAGGAAAATTCTAAAGGTCTCATGTGGTGCAAGAAGGTACCAACCGTTTTCACAATAGTGACAGCGCCATTTTTTAAACTGTTGCTTCAAAAATTACATGGAAAAATGTTTTTTGATACATAGTTAATCATTTATGTCATCATATGGAAAATAGTTGGATATGAAAACTGAACATACATGTAATGAGAAATTTTTTTACCAAGGCCATATAAAATATGGTTGCCTCCATCATATGGTTTGGCCCAACATTGATCATGGAGCAATGCGAAAAGCTTGCCCTCCTATGGAGCAATGCACTGTATAGTAATGGTAAGAGTATGCAAATCAATAAATGTGAAGATATATTTCTTACCATATGCTGGAAGTAAGATGATACATGGATCCATGAGTGAGTCCTCCATAGTGTTTTGGCATTCCATGAAGAGGAATGAACCATGTGCTGCAAGATGATCATCCTTCTCATGCTCAGAAATCCAAGTCAAGAAGAATATGCCATAGTGATAGATGTCCCCATCCATTAATCTACCATCCTCACCTCCTCCTTGTTCACCAAGTGCATCCAATGTGAAGTGATCCTAGGGACACTCCATCCCCGAGTCCCTGATCCAAAGTGACAGCGCTGTGAGCTCATGCAAATAGGCTCTTGTCAATACAAAGCTCTGTTCTTTGACACGCTCCTTGTCAAAGACACCTTTAGTAATGTTGCTGCAAATATGGAATACCTCCCAAGATGAAAGTGCTTCCAGATCATCCAAGGCCAAGGAGTAGCCCCTTTTCACCACCCTTGCTCTCTCAAGCACAACTTAAGCAACCATAGTGCTTGATTCCTCCTTGTGCTCGCATCATACAACTCATGTGATGAAGACACAATGAATGATATGAATATCACATCAACACCAGGCATCCATACTCCATGCTACCCAATGATGCAAGCATCCTGCCACCTCTCCTCTACCCCCATCTACTTAGGAAGAGGATATGCCAAGTGATGGCCAAACTCCTTCAAAAGGAGCCAGTGTAGCCAAGCCTCTTGCTGCCCAATGTCATATAATTGCAAGTAGCCTCCCAGATCCTTGCTCATCAACCACATCCACTCAATCACTTGTGGATGTATTTTTCTTCTCTTCCCCTTGGCACTCCTCTCATGAGGGCTAATATCATTCCAAATCAAATCTCTCTCCTTGCATTTCATGAAATTTTGAAATGCAACCCTTTGGAGATCTCTTAGAGAAGATCTCTCACCCATGACTAGGTTGAATCCACAAGGATCAAAATATGAGGAAGGTAACATCTCCTCTCCACCATTGTTTGACAGCGCTGTTAATCTCTCCAAGGATGCAATGTCTGTCTCATACTCCAACTTAAGGATAGTTTCATGGGTTTCCATAGGAGTGTCATAGTTTATTTCATCCTCCAAAAGTTCACACCCCAACCTCAAGTGTGATATGCAATCCAACAATGGCTGATGAGGATGATGGTTTATTTCCTCCTTGAACCATTTTCACAACGCATTGCAATCATGTTGCTCTAGATCAACAATGGGATTTTGAATCTTTGGTCGTGCAGCAGGTAAACACAACTACCAAAAGAATTTGCTGCAACAATGGATAGTGGAAATTCCTTCATACCTTGATGATATTTGGGAATCTATTGTAGGGCTGCAAGAGTTCCTTCCTCCAAAGTGTTGGCTGCCCCAACTATTGATGCATGTGGCTACTCCTCCATGAGTGTGACAACATTATGACAAAACTCCTCAAGTGATGGTGAGGGATCCTCCTCTTCTATTCTTCTATTTTCAAACTTCTTGATCAACTTTTGAGAAAACTAAGAAGAGTAGACACTCTTGCATGGCTCAAATGGCTGAACTACCAAATGTGGGCTTCACCTTCTAGGTGCAGTGTTGAGATATCTATAGCCTCTTCCTCCACTACATGATGTAGCAAGAAAAATGCTTCTAGCTTCCTCACCCAAGTTCTAGTTGTATATAACCCAGCAAAGGTAGACAACAAAAATCTATTGCGTTTGATTTATCTTCTGATTTAGGGTCTCTTTTCTTCCTTAAACTAGATGAATGGTGGAAAATATAGAGTCTCCTTGAAGGCTCTAGGTTGATATTTGTACTAAAAAAGGTAATCACTTAGAATATGATGATCCAAGTATCCTTCATGCTTGTCTTCTTCTTCTTCATGAGAATAGGAAGTGCATCGTCCTTCCTCTTATTTTTTCTCCTCCTATTTGGAGAGGCTCTTCTTAGTTCTGAACAATGATGAGAGTAATCTCACATTCTTCATCATTCTGATCTTCTGGGGCTAAGAATCACAGGCTGAGCCAATATTGTAGCTTTGATACCACTGTAATATCCCAAAATGGGAACTGTCAGCAAGGCATGAATGGAAAACGCATTTTCCAGGAATGGCTGCTACAGAATTTGAAATCAGGACCTGTATCCCTTATATAAATGTATCTAAGACCAAAATAAAATAGGTGGCTCAAAATAAATCCCTCTAGGTGGGTTAAACAGGTCTCCCACACCTAGTTACCTTGTAAAAGTGCCCGATGAAGGGACTGCAACAACTCTTGAGCAAGAGATGGAATAACAAAGTTATTTTTATAAGCCTGGGCACATGAAGATGTAGATAGAAAAAAAATGTATATTATAGCAGCAATGGTATACAAATCCTTGAATAAAGAGTCACTTAAGCAAAGCAATGCAGCCTCAAAGGGACATGTACATGAATTTAGAAGAACACTGCTACTTATGAATTTCTGCAGGCCAAGAGGACGTAGTTTATAAGAGACACTGCATAATACTGAATAATAATACAAATATATGACAATATATGGCTCAAGAAATGATTGGGAGCAAGTTCTCAATCCAGGAAAACAATAATACAACAATCCTTAGAAGGATTGGCTGAAATATACAAAATTGGAAAAATGTCGGAGTTGCTGGGTAGCAGCTGCAACTCAGAACTGGAAATGGATCAAGATAGCTGAAGATGCTGCAACTGATGGTTGAATCTCATCCAATGGATCTTTTAGGTGAAAGGCTAATCCTATCACTGAAGATCTCACCCTCTGACAATCACTGCAAACCCTCACTGCAGATGCACACTGGAAATAATGCAGATACTGAGGGAAACTGCACTGTAGGTGGAATAGAAAGTGTTGTCCAAGTGGAAATATCTGAAATGAGCTTTGAATCCTTCCTTACTGATCTCCCAAAGGAAATAAGGCTCCCTCCTCTGAAAAACAATCCAAGGAATGGTGTTTTGTAACCTCCACTGCAACACCCTGCAACACAACGTTATACTTGAGAAGAAATAACGTTGTAGTTGAAGGATGGCTTGGCCTTGAGCGTGAATGTGGAGAAATGAAGTGAAATCCCTCAAGAGGCCTCTCAAGAAGGAGAAGAAATCCTAAACATGAATCCCTCATGCTAAATATCACTGCAACTCAGCTATATAGCCAGAGACTGCAAATAGTCTAAGCATACAAGAAATCAATAATCATATGCATGAGTAACAATGGCTGTCTTGCCCTCCTTTTAAACAATGAGAGCTCCCTCTCCATGGGTCGCAATATTTAGGGTTTCCTACATCAAGGAAAATTCCCTCCTCTTTCACTGCGTTGTCCCACAAGAACCTCTCCACCTTCTACCACTGCGCTGTTTGACTTGGTCAACTAGACCTTGTCCTCATGCAAAAAGTCCCTTTTCACACTGGAAGGGATTTTATTCCTACTCATGGGTCTCGTCACCCATTTTATTCATCTCCTAGATGATATAAACAAAATAAATGTTCCAATTAGTCTCATGCTAATTTTGGGAACATTACACTATTGAACTATGAGAATAAAATATTTTTCCACCACTGTGTGGACTTTCTAACTCTGTCTAGGCTTACGTTGCCCTAGGGAAACTTTGTCGGGTTTAAATTTTAAACAAGGTCTATTACTAGCCAATAAAAACACAAACATTCATTTCCTTGTAATCCACGTTTTACTAGAACATTGCTTATATGCTTCGCTAAAAATCTCCACTATGTTTGGCAACAATGCCAAACTTAAGTTACTCCAAATCGGTCCTCTACCAAATTAGCTCTACTATTTTTTTACTTTGGGGTTCAAACTAATTTAAAATGTTCTGTGATCCAAAGAACTCAACATATTTGTGATTCATCCATCTGAGTGTGTTCCAAGCCCTCTTGAGCTGATTTGGTGCACTAAAATTTGCTTCAAAGTAACTGCAACTTCTTCATCTTTTCCTTTACCATTCTTTGTGCTAAAATTATTTCTTCTTGCAACCATATTTGATTTTTCTTTCATATTATATACCTTTTCCATCAATGGAAACACATTTCTAACACTCTAAATAGAAGTTTTCCTCAATCTATGACCCTTCAATATTGTAAACTTACAATGTTACCCTTAGATTGGCCCAATCTTTCTTGAGGTTATTATTCCTTGTTCATCTCAACATATGCTCATTCTTGGAATATTACATTATCTCCAACTAATGTGCTCACTTGCTACTAGTTTCCTTGCATGTGAGTTCATCGATAATAAAATTACCAAACAAAATCTTGTTCCCCAAGGAACCTCCAAAAATTCACCTTCTTCAGGTGCACAAATAATGGTCTTAATAACACCACCATTTCCTTCATTACCCATATTAGCTAATGGGAGGAATTTAACAATCATTTTCTCCATTTCGACTTGAAAATATGTTTTTTCTACCTAAAAGAATTCCTCAATTTGAAAAGATTCAACTATTAGCATCTTCGTAACTTTGTCCTCTTATTATTACGACTTTGTTTTTGGGACTTTCTTCATTTTTTCCTCCTTTTTTGATCCTTCTGGAGAACTATAAATCATTTTAACGTTCATTTCACACCCCTTTGAAGGATTTCTCAACTTCAAATTCATTTTTTATGTTTTTTTCAGTTATGATTTCTTCATTGGTCTAAATCCTAGGGCCTCTTCCATAACATTATATATATATATATATATATATATATATATATATCTATATATATATATATATATATATTTATATAGCTTTCTCAACTCCTTCCCCAAGAGGCCCATACTCCTTTTCTAAGAAATAGTTCTATTAATAGCTTCCTTGTTATTGGTTTCTTCATTCAATCGCATTACAATTCTCCTTAGTTGATACTTTGCTTCAAACACTATCTTCTTAGGATTTATTTGACAACTTTATTCAATAAATTTTGTCCTTGAAAAACCTTCAAAACAATTTCAGTTTCTAAATCCCTATTTCAATCTTTAAGATCCAAATGATTTGTTTATAGAGAAATCAAGGCCTATGCCTCTTATATATTTAAAAACTACCCACCACTTCTCCACATCATAGTGTAAATTTACCTCTTCACTACGTGTACTTTCAACTCCCCAATAATCAACCTAACTATTGGTTGAAATTGTTCTCTTTCTTCTTTACAATTATACCTAATTATACATTAGAATTTTTTTCCCTTTAACATCATCTATCGAATACTTATTTTTCTTAAGTTAAAGTATACTTTGCAATAAGTTTCTCCTTGCTTTGGTACATTCCAAAACAACGTGCAAATAATAACCACAATGAAAAAAAAAATGCATGAAACACACACTGATTTTATATAAAAAAAATTATATTAGAAATGAAAGTTTCATTTCACTAATCCACTATATATATTAAAATCATAATTTCATATATCCTAAAATAATAAATGAACAACCTTTCTACCTTCATGTAGACTTACATCAAACCCCATGAAAATTATCAATGAAAATATTTTCCTGGGGAAATCATGTGTTATCAGATGAAGATCGGGGGATCCAAATGCTTAGAAAGGCCTATGCAACTCAATAAAATCAAAGGATTCCAAAACTACATGGATGGATGACAACAATGGTAGGATGGGATTGAGATTAGGTGACTAAGACATCATTGGTGGCTTGAACACTTTTTTCTTCAATTCTAAAAATTTCCCAAGAAAATTATGTTGGGAAAAATACTGAGAGGTGGGGGGGTGAATCAAGATTAAAAAATCACCAGAATTTACTTTCTTTTATCGGTTTCTATATGCAAGAATTTATTAACTCAACTAGCATAATAATTAATGTATTAAGAAACTCATGGACAGTTTTGAGATCTATTAGAGTATAACCTTCACTTGGACTGCGAAAGGTATTCACCAAACATTGGGGAGCAGTAAATATGTGCAATAAGAACATAATAAGAATCAAACATAAGAAACACACATGAAAACCATGATTTAAGGTGGAAACCTAAGTCGGGATAAAACCATTGTTGTTGTCGTCTCTGTCTTCAATATTTATTATAAAGTAAACTACTTACAATCTTGTACTAACGCAGAGTCATACCAGCACGCAGGATTTCTTCTCAGAAACAACCTTATGCTAAACAGCACAACAGACTCCGCTAAAAAGTTGAAGCGTGCATAAATTCATAAAATAACATACATAAACAATATTTAGAATGCTCTCTATGGTTTCCATCCCCTTCCTATATGATTTGTGAGCTTCGTCCCCCTTGGCCCCACTCAATAATTATGCTAGTCTTATGGAGACTTCCTCCCATTATGACTATGTTGTCCTCCACTATCTCCACTACCTCGATGACTGCGTTGTTGATTTGGTCAACTTGACCCCATCCACATTCATTGACCCCCATTCACACCAAGGAGTGATTTATTCAACTTGATCCTATCTATATGCACTAATCCACATTCACATTAGAGGTGATTTTATTCCTAATAAAGAGATTTATGGGTCCCTCTACCCTCTTATTCATCTATCTTATTGACAAAAAAAAAATTAATATTCTCACTGGCTAAAAGATAATTAGGAATATTATAGTCCTCCCCTCTCAAATGTTGCTTTTCCTCAAGCAACTACAAGGATGGATGCTGCAAAATCTTCTCTCCTTCCCAAGTGGCATCTTCGTCTGGTAGATTCCTCCATCAAATCAAATATTCTTTAATCACCCCGTTCCTTAGCTGCCTCTCCCGAGTACCCAATATATCTTCTAGTTGTAAAACTATATGGCCCTCATCATCAATATGTGGGAGATCCATAGTAGCAACTACATGATTTCCAATGGCCTTCGTCAAGCATGAGACATGAAAAATGTTGTGGATCTTACTCCCAATGGGAAGCTCCAGCTCATATGCTAATTACCCAACACAACGGATCACCCTGTATGGCCCATAGAAATGGGGCTTAAGCTTATTAGGCCCCTTCTCCTTTAGTGTATATTTCTTGTAAGGTTGAAGGTGGAGATAGACCAAATCATCCACCTCAAACTGTCTCTCCACCCTACCACGATCTGCATACAACTTCTTTGATTTTGGGCTATAGCAATGTTGTCCTTAAGAGCATGAAGTATATCCTGACTCTCTCGGATCCACTCTTTGGCTTTAGGAGCCATTCTTGCTCCAAACATGATATCAACAAATGATAAAGCATCATATCCATATAGAGCCCTAGATGGAGACATAACTATCGACATATGAAATGTCGTATTGTAGAAATATTCTCCCAAGTGGAGCCATCATAGCCATGCTCTCTGCTACCCCAAAACATAGTTTTGCAAGTAGCCTTCTAGCCACTTGTTTACTATCTTTGTTTTCCCATCTGTCCGGGGGTGATAACTGGTAGTCGGTGTCAACTCGGTATCCACAAGATGGAAAAGCTCTTGCCAAAAGCCACCCATGAAGCGACTATCTCTATCATTGACTATGGTCTTAGGAAGACCATGAAGTTTGAAAACATCTCTAAAGAAGAGCTCGACCACTTGTGAAGTAGTGTACCATGAAGAAATGGCAAAGAAATGTGAATACTTTGTTAGTTGATCAATGACAAAGATACAACCCTTGCCTTGTACTGCTGGAAAACCGGTAATGAAATCCACATAAATGCTCTCCCATTTCCCTTCTAGGATAGGAAGTGGTTGTAACAAGCATGCAGGATGGTTGTTATCTTCTTTATTATTCTAGAAAAATATGCACTCCCTGATGTGTTGGAGCAAATCCTCCTTGAGACCCTTCCATGAGAATTTCTCCCTAATGGCCCGATATGTCTTTGTGAAACCTTGGTGGCCTGAGAGTGGTGAATCATGTGCTGCGTGAAAAATATCCTCCTTGATCTTATAATTTCTAGTCAAGAAGATCTGTTCTCGATAATAGATGATATCATCCATCACTCTATACCTCATCTATTACCTACCCATCTAGTATCTCACATGTGAAATGGTTTTTGGAATACTCCACTAGCAGCTAGGCCTTCCAATCCATGTTTGCACTCATCAATGACAACGTTGCCAGTCTCTGTGATAAGGCATCCGCTACCACATTGCTCTTCCCTTTGACATATACAATGTCAAAGTAATATGCCTAGATTTTGCTAACCCATTTTTGTTGCCTCTCTTGCAACTGCTTCTTCTCAAGAAAACACTGAAGGTTGTTGTGATCAATCTTCACTTGGAATCTGTTTCCCACCAAATAATTCCTAAATTTGGATAATACATGCATAATGGCCAAAATTTCCTTATCATATATGGGAAACAACCTCTCATGAGGCATCAAATTCTAGCTTTCAAAATATATGGGGTGCCCCCCCGTACATCAATACTTCTCCAATGCCCTCCCCTGAAGCATCACATTTCAACACAAAGGGCTGGGTAAAATCTGGTAATACCAACATCGAGAAACTGCTCATCACCTCCTTAAGCTTATCAAAGACACTCTGCGCAATATCTATCCGACCAAAAGCTCATTGCTTGGTCAGATTTGTGAGTGGTGTTGCTTGTTGGGAGAACCATTTAACAAACTTCCGGTAGTAGGTGAAAATTACTACGAACTCACAAATTTTTGTTACATTCTTCGGTTCTAGCTAATCTCGAATAGCACAAATCTTCTCCTCATGGACCCCTACTCCATCCACTCCAATGATGTGGCCCAAATAAACCATATCTATGAGCCTAAACTCACATTTGGAGAGCTTAGAATAGAATTGATGCTCGTCTAGAATGCGAAATATTGTCTCAATATGTTGTAGATGCTCCTCCCATGTGCGGCTATAAATGAGAATGTCATCAAATAAAACCAGCACAAATTTTCTCAATTGACCATGGAAGATGTGGTTCATATAAGAATGAAAAGTAGCCGGATCATTGGTCAACCCAAAGGGCATCACCAAAAAATCAAAGTGGCCATAATGACAACTAAATGCAGTCTTGGGGATATATCAATCCCTTATATTGATTTGATTTTACCCCAAACTCAAATCAATCTTTCAAAAGAACTTCGATTCCGTCAGCTCATCCATCAACTGATCGATCCTGGGAATTAGGTACCTATTCTTCATTGCATTCTTATTCAATGCTCTATAGTTAATGTGCATCCTTAATGTAACATCCTTCTTCTTCACCAAGACCACATAAGAAGCAAAAGGACTGGTGCTAGGTCAGATATGATGTCCTAAAGCTAAGAGCTCCTGAATATCTCTTTCAATCTCATCCCTATAGGCTTTGGGGTGCCTATAGGGTGTGTTGATCACTTCTTGGATCCCCTACTTCAACTCAATAGTATGCTTAAACCCCTGGTCCGGTGGCCTTCCCAGTGGTATGCCCCCAAATACTATAGAATAGCGGTCTAAAATAGACTGCACATCTGGGTGGACTCGTGTAGCCTTACCTCCTACCTCTGGCATATGAAGTTCTACTACCCATTCTATGTCTCCTCTGCACAAATCAGCCTCCATCCTATGTTCCAAGACTATCTGAGGTAGATAGGTGTGCATGCCTCTGATCATTTGGTGCTTACCACTCTTCTTATCTGTCCATTCCATCTCCAAGGTCTCCCAGTCCATGGTGACCTTCCCCAGTGTGATCAACCATTGTACACCCAATATCACATTGGTGTCGGGAATATCAACCACAAAGAAGTTATATGTCAATGCATAAGTCCCCAAAGTGATAGTCAATGATGGAGCATACTTCACACACTACATGGTTCTAGCTCCTGGAACAAAAACCGAGAATCCTTCAAAATCATCTGTGGGAATGCCTCTCCTCTGCACTAATTAGGTATCAATAAAATTGTGGGTAGCCCCACTATCTATCAATACCAACACCTGATGCCCCTGAACAAGGCCTCATAATCTCAATTTCAGATACTTGGGAACTCCCCGCAAAGATGCAAGGGCTCCTCCTGTTGGAGAAAATGCTCCATTTCCACCTCTTGGTGCTACATCGCTGGCATCTCCTTCTAAATCTTCTTCTTCCTCCTCTCCAATATCGGAGAATACCTCAGTATAATGCGCCTTCCTTTCAGCACACTGATGCCTTGGTTCCCATGGTTCTTGGCAAGTGAAGCAAAGCTTCCTCCTCCTAAAATATCTCCGGACATCATCAGTAAGAGATCCTTTGTCTTGTTTCCCCTTTGAGGGAGTAACCTTCATATCTTTCCCAAAAAGGTATGATGTTGGATGTGATGAGGCTAGTACTCATATGGTATGATGTTGGATGTGATGAGGCTAGTACTGAAGTCGAAGATCTAGTGCAACCATGAAATAAAATGGCTATATGATTTCTTGCTCCTCCTACTTTCCTCAAAAGGAAAAGTGTTGTGGGAATGACAATCCCAACTAGAAACTGAACCCAATATCTGTGTTGAAAAATAAAAGAAAACTCCATCACTTCTTATGCTTCCAGAAGACTTCCCAGGGAGTCTTGAAAATCATGAAACATTACCTCTTGTTGATCATCAAAAATAAGGGAAACACTTTAAAATATAATTGTTGATTGTTATTCTTCATTTTTTGATCCCTATTAAATAGAAATGCAGTAATGTGATCTTCCATATCATCGAGATCAGAGATAATATTTGTATGTTCTCGCAAATATTCAATTGAAGTAGCTAAATCAACATCAACACAAATATCTACGAGTGTCCTTTCATGTATATCAGAAAGAGAATTGTGTTGGCTCTGAAAACATTCTACATCTTGATCCTTTGAAGGTTGCTGAATATGTTCATCAAAGTCAAGACAAAAAACCTTTTGTACATTGTTTTTGACCTCAATGGATAAATCATGACTCTTTAGAGTTTCTTTACAAGGAAACTCAAAATTATGACATTCACATATTTCTTCTTGAATTAAAAACTTAGAAGAGGATAGGGAAGAAGGGTAGTTGAAAGAACATCTTCATATATATCTTAATCTCTTGAAGATTAGCAAGACTGTTGAAAATTATCATCAACTTCGAAATATGGAAGGTCAGTGTCATCCTTTGAAGAGTTCTTCTCAATTTTGTTGTCATCATTCAAAGCATCCAAAATTTCATCATCCCTAAACTCTTCATCGCCATAAGCACTTTCTAGCTCTTGAATAAAATTCTCAAAGTGATCACAACAATCCTCAATCAAAAGCAAAGAAGGATAGATTTCTCTATACTTCTCAAAAAACACTGAGTGAAAATATTTGAGAGAATAAATACAAGAAAGATGCAAAATTTCATATAAAAACCATGTTTTTTCTTCTAATGTGATCATGAACATCTTCATTAAACAATATTCAAGAAAATTAATCTTCAACTTGCGCACATGCATATGAAATCCTATTAAATGAAGTGTAGCATTATCACCTTTTCCATCTCTGAATTTTGGCATGTATGTTTTCCAATCTACCTAAGGCATAGGATTTGGAATGCGTGGAACATGATCTTGATGCATAGGAGAATGCCTAGCATTCCTTCTTTCAGTTGAATCCACATTGAAAACAGTGAAGTCACCAATAGTTCTTGAAGCTAAGAATTTTTTAACAGTGGAATCACCATGAAAGCTCTGTACTTTGGATTCTTCGCAACTGGAGTCGCCAGGTGAAACACACATAACCTTTCTTGTGTGTGATCACTGTTCACCATCAGCAATCAGAGCTAATATTTTTCATTCTTTCACAGGAAATATTTAACCTTCACTCCCCGGAAATGGCGCCAAGAATTTTATCACACTCCCCAACTTCCCAAGGTTGAAAATCGGATGGAAGGAAGGTAATCACAGACCAGGCTTTAGGCCAGGTAGCTATCCCTACCAGGACCAGAGAGGGCTCTCTCATTGTAACTTTGCAGTCAAAGGAATGACTGAGTATCTAATGATTTTAGGCTAGGTATGTAAGCTCAATAATTAGGATTTGTTTTATTTTTTAAGTGTTGGATAGAAAGGTGAGTGAGAAGACTGTGTAAGGTTTTTAGGTCTGAATTCCAAGGCCAGTTTGCAAAAAATATGTGAGGCTAGATAGGTAGTTGAAATAATTTTTAGTATGTAATTTAGTATAGGATGAAGTGAAAGATATTTTGAATGATAAATAAGGTGAATTCGTTCATATATAATAAAATACACATAACAATGTAAACCTTGCCTAAAATAGAGCATGAACATACATGATATCTTCTTATAAAATTACAAGATAAACATATGGAAAGATGTATCTGAAATAACAAGATATATCACTTAGCATGAATAGATGAACATACATAAGAATAAAAAATTCTCCAATGAATACCACAATATTCTCAACACAAGTTCTGCAAATTTGACTCTGATTTCATTCCAAAATGATGATTACAAAATCTCCACTGCAAAATAAGGCTATCCAACCCAAAAAAAGACTAAAGAGAGTCTAATTATAAAAATATGGACTATGACACATCATCAGGTCTAAATCCCATCCAGAATGGATAATAAATACATAAGATGAGTCATTTCCTAGATTTTGGGGAGGTTAGAAACCATTCCCTGAATTTTAGCTATGAACTAAAAGTGTGTGTCCCTTAAATTAAATTACATATTCCCTCATGATAGGAGTCAAAAACCAACTCAATAACTATAATTCCAACTCATAGGACAGAAAAAACTCAAATTTGTGATATTTTCTGAGCTTGCAAGTGCCTTGAGGAATCCAATGCTCATTTGTAACATTTCTAACAAAAAGGTAACTGAAATTTCCAGAAGCGTAAAATGTTTGTAGGAACTTTTGAGGCACTTTTAGGAGTCCAAATCCAGTTCTAAAAGAATTTTCATCTAGCCTTGTGTGTCTAGTTTCTAGAAAATCTTGAATTTTTCCTAATGACCCATGGAAAGGCCTCCAAAAATCTATTCTCTCAATATTACTCCAAAAGAGTAACATAGGCTCCAAAAAGGTGGTAGAAACATGAAAAATGAGTGGTTTTTTGGATTTTTCTCCAAACTTAAAGCTTCTCATGCCAAGTGGGTTCCTTATCTATAACTTACTCATCAAATTACATCCATCCATGTAAACAAAACATCATTTGGATGCCCCCAAAATAAGCGTAACAAAATTTTGTTACCCTTCTGGAATGAGGAATTTCTGGAATTGTGAAAAAATCACAAAAAATACCAAAATAGTTCAAAACATCTCAAAATTGGTTCTGTTGTACCTATGAGTAATGGGCTAAATATCCAAGGAAGCTTCATCCAACAATTCCAAGCTATCCTTCTCTTTAAGCTTCATTTGCGCTTCTTTTGGCCTTTTCTTCAATTTTTTTAGCCTTGTTTGATAAATTGTGTTCCTTGTGTGATAATGATTTTCCATGTGTCTTTGCAGTTTATTGTACCTCTTAGCCCTCTTCAAGAGCTTATCCAGATGTTAATTTACCCTTGACAACCAAATTTATCTTTCTTTATTATTCTACATGGTTATAAGCTCATCAAAGGTCAACTTTGCAGGTGGATGAGCTAACTGTCTTTCTAGCTCCAATGCCCCTTTTCAGGCCTCTTATTTTCGGCCTTCTTATTTTTGTTTCATTCTCCATGTCCTACATTTCATCTTTCCCATGATGAAGCATGTCTAAAATAATATTTTTAGTTGAAGATGATATCCTTCCTCCATGATCTTTGTACAAATACTCAAACATCCAGTCCTCTCAAAACATTTTCTGGCCAACGGTGAAGCATTATTTCATGCTTATTGAAATGTTCTAACCTAAGGTGGCACCCTCCCTTGAAGCTCTTATTCTGACTCTCCATGTTTTTTATCACTGAAAGGATGAAAAACCTATTATTTTGATGGGATGGGTATATGTAGTGAAATCTGGAAAAACAGATTTATGAATAGTGTAGGTTTAGAGGGTGAGATGGAGGGTTAAGGAGCTAGGAAAAAATCTACAAAAAATTTAGTATATAAGGTGGCATGTAAGGTCCATATTTTGGGTTTAAGGAAGGGAAATGGATGTGAATAGGGTGATGAAGTCAAGCAAACATGGGAAATTCCCAATTTTTGACTGTGAGAATTAGCTAGAGTTTAGGGTTTGATGAAAATGACATGTTAGGGATGATATGGATGATGGGATATGAGAGTGTGAGGTGTATGAGAGGTGTAGGATAGTGTTTAGGTACTAGGGTTAGGGTTTATTTAGCTCGAGTAGGTTAGGTTTTATCAATTTAAGTCTTTTTATGTCATGGATAAGAGATGATATGGAGAAATATAAAGTAAGCATGAAAATGATTTGAAAACTCAATAAATTGACCAAGGGAGGGCGTTAAGGGAATTTTGAGGTCTAAAATGGGCCTCCTAAGAAAAATGTACGGCAAAAATAAACTTTATAAGAACCAATAGGATTCAAGATGATGATGTCAACCATGGGGGATGATTCACCATTTTTTAAGTAAAAGGGTAAAAATATTAAAAAATAATAAAATAATAAAACTACTTTTTCAACTTGTATTTTAAACTTATCTCCCAAATTTTTTTCTCAAATTTCAAGTGGGAGTAATTGTTGGATGAAAAATTTAATTCCTCATCCAAGGAGTACCCATGTTGCATACTTCAGATGGACCCTGCTACATGAAAAATGGTAAATACATTAAAAAAAAAAGTGATTACAATCACGTTTTTCATGTATTTCTCATTTTTTGTGTAGTAGGACCCATCAAATGTATGCAACATGGGTACTTCTTTGATGAGGAATTAAATTTTTCATCCAACGAGTACTCTCGCTCGAAATTTGAGTAAAAACTTTGGGAGTTAAGTTGAAAATATGAGTTGAAAAAGTAGTTTTTTCATTTTTCCCTCTAAAATTTGATGATGTCATCAAATCTTATTTGATTTTTTCCACTATTATTTTATAATTCCCTTAGGGGGCCCATTTTAGGCCTCAAAATTACCCTAATGGTATGAGAGTAGTGACTTCATGTTTATGAGAGGTCCAAGGAGTAGTGGTCACAAGACTTGAGCTTGTTTGAAGAGACTTCAAGCCAAAAACATAAGTTTGGACCCTTTCTAGAGGCATAATACAAAACTATAGAAGGGCAACAACACTTCCCAGAAGTGTAACAACTAATTCCAGAAGTGTAACAAAGGAATTGCCAAAAATATGCCAAAATAAGGCTTAACGATGGATCAATATATCTCTAACCATAATGTATTTTGAAAAACTGAGAGAGGTTTTTGTTCTGTGGCACATTTGTAACAAAAAACTCCTCCATTATTCTAAAATAAGTTCCCATTTACTCATAATACAAGGTTTAAGTTTATCACTAAAAAATTGCAGAAGCGTAGTGCACTCTGAGTAGAAGAGTAGCACCTACTTTGAGAGGGAGTTTGAAGGCCTTCCCAGAGGAGTTTTGGGCTCCAAGTAGTATGGATGGAAATACTAGGATGTCTTCTACATAATGGATACATCAAGTATTGCAAACAGCTGCTCCAAACCCCTGAAAAATTGATTTGAAGACAACTTGTCCAAAAGTGCAAAAAATGACCTAGAGCAACTGTATTTTGAGAATTTCTCCTAAACCATAACACTTTTGCATAAAATAAATATTTTTTTTGTTATTTGGACTATTATTGACAAACACCTCTTTCAATTTTGTAAAATTCATCTCCATTACTTCATAAAATAATTTTTAAGCCAAATTATCCCTGTATGCAATGTAAACCCTGGCTTAATCACGAAGCTCTAAAAATGATGCCAAGTTATCCCTGTATAACTTTACCTAACTCTACGATAGGCCAAGTTATACTTTACTTTTTCCTATGTGTTGGAATATCCTAACAATTATCTCATTTGGAAAATCTTCCTTCATATCTTTCCCTCAAATATTGTCGAGCACTTGTATTTTCAAGCTTGTAAAAGTAAACGAAACAAAATCTACTTAGTATAAGTTTAACCCTTTTTCGGACTGAGATAGATTATTTACGAAAAGGAAAAACTTAGTCAAACATGGCTAAGAGGTTCTCTTAGATATCATTTTACACTTTTTCAGATTTGAGCGACAAATTTACGAAAAGGACTCATGGATTTTTCTTTTTTCCTCTTTTTCAAACTCTCTAAATATGAAAAAGGATTGGGCTATCACTATCGTTAGGCTCGTTAAAACATAAAATAGCGACGGGCTTGTCGATCATGGCAGGAATCGAGTTTCATTTATTTCTAGAGTCATTAAATTATTAAAAATCAATGCATTCACTTGAAGGTTTGAATTATAGATCAAGGATATGTTATCCTCCTCAAGCTTGTTAAAAAATAAAGAGGTACTGGTCGACAAATGACCGGGGAAAAATTTGGGAAAGTGAATAGAACAATTTTACAGTAGCAGGTCACTCTTGAAGATGATAGTTTCACTCCATCATCATGACTTTTGGGTTGGGTAATCTTCTTGATGGTTCATTCATACCTATGGTTCATCATACCTTTACTTTGGTTTTGGGTCAATGCTGCCAACTCAACTTAGTGTCGCCGATATGTTCAAGAGAAGTCATCTAGTGAATACTCATCCTTCTGCAATACTCATAGACCTTCATTTTCATGACAGTCATCCCTGAACATTTATATATCAAATCACATTTTGTCTCTGAAATTAGTAATTCTTGTTTTGTGACAAAGTGGCTTCCTGTCGACATCAGCTCATCATCTAGGAAGTTTACTTTGAAACATCATCTTCCAGTACCATGAGGCTTGTTACAACATCGACAAGGTCCTTGCTTCTAGACCTTTGACCGAAAGATTTTGTTTGGTGTTCGACATCAAATCATCTATTCATGCCTTACAAATTGTACAATAGTACCTTGAGCACCATTAACATCAATGGTGGTTCTCTCATGTTTTTTAACATCTCACATCATTGGCTGGTAATCAAACGATGTCTTACCATGTTCTACTACAAATCATATATTCGCATGGCTAGAATTGTACCCGAATTATCGTGTGAACGATATAAGAAGACCCTGGATCTAGTTTCATCCATTCAGGCTACAATTTCAGGATTTTTGTACACACCATCTGTATGGTGACCTTACATATAGATCGTCATCTGAACACGGGCCTATATATGTAGGCATGTCTGTATTGGCCAACATTCCAATGTAGACAACTTTCTGAACTATGTACATGTTATTAGATAGTTGATGTGCTGAGCATGGGAATGCCTCCCTCAACAATTCGTGATAAAGATGCAAGTATCATGATGCAATGTATTGTAAGATTGATGCAGGTCGCCACTCCACTTCAGTTCCAGCTCATCACATTGTAAAGCATCTCATCCAAATATATTATTATTATTCTAACTTCATGCTTTAGGGGGTAGCTGTTATAGGTCAATTTGGGCATCATCCCCCAGTCAAACTGGAATTCATCCCCAGGACCAATGAAATAGGTTATATCATCCCCTCATATTTCAGTTTCTATATGCCTTAAGAGAAGAACAATTCATTCATTGCTTATATTGTGAGATTTGCAAGGTTTGAAGTATATGTTATATCATTTATTGAATCACCAATGCAGCCTCTAATGGGAATAAATGTGTTGCAATGCAATATCCTCCATTCAAGGGTGCACTGAAACACACTTCCTGACATTCAAGAGCATGTTGGACACTTGGGAGCAGAATTCTCATTGTTCGGGGAATCTCCACATGGTCAGTGCCTTCTAGAAGGGTCCATATGTGTCAAAATTAGAATCCAAGTGTCGATATAACACCTCTGAACTTGGGAACATGTGTTTCCTATTATTATAAATTCATTCATTGAGAAACTACCATCAGTTTCCCTATAAATTGAGCACAGATCCTAGTTCTAGGGAAGGAATAAATTTGGTAAAGTTATGCTGTTGGATTCTCATTTAAGAGAGTGAAATTACTGATATGTTGATGGTATGATGTTGGATGTGATGAGGCTAGGATGAAGCTGGAGCTGGTGGTAAAAAATCGATCATTGGTTGTAACCTCCCCCTACTACTCTTTAATAAATATTGCTATTGATTTTCCCATATATATGTCTCTATTTATTGTGCAATGGATTCTTGAATGATATATATATTTCACATCTAATCAATTTGATTGAGTAAGATAAGTAGATATTTGTATATTTCATGTTGTTTGTTCTTATTTGTTTGTGTTTGCATGAATCGATACAGAAATATGAGTTGGATTGAGATGAACAACAACAACGAAAGAAGGAGAAGGAGAAGCGCTTGAATCACAAGTAGGCTCTTTAACCATTCTGTATATCGGCTTATTTTATGGAAAGTGATAGTAATTATTTCCATTGTTGTTCTAAGTGACTAGCACCTCACTTAGGGACTTTGGTTTATTCTTAGATCACAATTCCACATAACAACATACATCGTTAAAATATTTCATACTTGGATCCTTCCTCTTCATGACTAGAATAAATTTAGTAAAATTACATGTGATTCTCAAGGAATTATTTTGATTGGTGTGATCTCTACACTCTTCTTTCTAATTAAAAGTTAATGTGCCTCTAGACTCTACTGATCATTGTGAAATATAAGTAACATATGTTTGAAGTTTCCTTTTAGGTATAACCCAAAGTTCCCTAACAACACTATCAGGCATCCTAGTGTTCCATGAAATTTCTATTTTCTAAGTTCTAAAATAAACTGACTAGGCTTTTTACTTATGGAAAAACTATGAAAACCTACCATACAAAATAATCAATTATCCACACACTTAGAAAACTGAATATAAATGTCTATTTGCAATCTATGGTAACTTCTTTTATCTATCTATGGTGGAAATATAATTATATTTAAATATGATGATCAATTATAGAGACAAAAGAAGGCATAATTTAGTCAAGATGAGGCGTGGGACCCCATTGAAATGGTTGGTTTCATCTGCATATAAGAATGTTTCACTGGGAATAAAGGTCTTAGATTATTAGAAATCATGCTAAAATTTGGGTTAAAAACTTCATAGACATTAAGTTACCTCGGAGTGTTGTCAAACATGACATCAAAGTTGACTACCAACTGTGTTGCAAAGTACTACTATAATAATCCTATCTTTCACATTGGTCAGTTCTACTATACTTTTATAGTATAATTCCACATTTTTGGCAACCATTAGGGGGATTATTTAGTGGTTCCTTATTTATTATTGTTTATGGGCTCATTTTCACTTTTATCTTTTTCGTTTGCCAGTTGCTTTAGGTTTGATTGGATTTTGAATTGTTCTCAACCCTTTAATCTCGAGGGTAAGTGGATTCACAAGCTAAAAAGTTTTCTACTCTATGTCCTTTCATGGTTGGTCATCAACCGTCCAATTCCATCCAAGACCTATCTGGCTAAGATAATTTTGGTAGATGGGATTTTCTAAATTTGTGATTAAACCAGAGACAAATGAAACACATATTTTTGGACTACGTGTCTGCAAGAGACTAATAGTAGGACATTGAGGATCAACGCTCAATTTTATTCTAGGAAAAGGTCCATTGGATACTGAAAATTTTGGAAATTCCTGGTATCTTATGCTCATTTCCATCTGAGAGATTTGGAATTGCCTTAGAGTTATGCCATTTTTCACCTTTTGGAGGCTAAGGTGGAAATTTATTTTTGCTAATGAGGATAGAAAAAACATCATGCATCTTTTCCATTAGGATTATGAAAATATGTATGGATGGGAAAAATTACAAATGGTTCCATGTGTTGCCACATCAAATTTGTTAGTTATTACCTTCCTACTTCCACTTTTATTGTTTATGGGAATGAAAAAATATGCGATAAAATTGTGCATATATGTGGGCCACTAATAAACAATAATTTCTACGTTTTAAAATTTTTCAAAAAGTTAATAAATAATAATATTTTTTTCTTACACTTCCTTAGTAATATATTTTAGAGTAACAAAGTGGCTAATTGTTAATCTCTTATATTGGAGATGGGATCAAGGAGTCCTAAAATTAGTTTCTTATAATGCTAATTTATGTAACAACCCCTAGTTGATTTTCCATGTAAATGAAATAAAAACAAGGTCACGGGACACGTATTCAAAGTTAATTGGGGAGAACAAATTATAATGGGAATTACTTGTGGTTTATTAATGGCTATCGAAATTGGAAAAGGCATTGGAAAAGGAAAAGAGGAAATAATTGGCACTTAATTATAAATGGAAATAGGAAACAAAGAAGATGAAGAGACACAAATATGAATGCAAGGGAAATTAGAGAGAAAAATAAGGAAAATGAAATAAAAATGAAAAAGGAAAGGAAGAGACTGTACATCAATGATAAGAAGGAATGTAATGTTCCAAATTAGGAACAACTACACTATTGGGAATATCTCAGGATATTAGCAATGTGGAGCTCAGCAATTCATAAACATGAGTTGGAGATAGCAGTGAATGAATTAAAACCAAAATGTCGGAAGATCCACATAACCATTACATTATATTATAGCAGCAACAAATGTATACAAGATCTTGAGGAAATGATCTCTCAAGCTAGGCAATGCAGCTTCAATGAAACATGTACATGAAATATGGAGAAATACTGCTATATAAAAGTGGCCCTGGCTATGACTGCACAATCCTTGAGTAGGAACTGCTACAAAATGTCAAGAATACATAGATATGACAATGATAGCTCAAATAAAGAAGGGGGAGAAAGATCGCAACCCTATAAAACATACAATACACAATCCTCAAAGGGATTGGCTGAAATATACACAAAATGACAAATTTTCCGAAATGTCGGAGTTGTTGGGTAGCTACAGCAACTCAAGAACTGGAAGCAAATGGAAAAGAATGAATATGCTACAATCAATTCCAAGGTCTCCTCCAATGGATCTCTAGAATGAAAGGCTGACCCTCTCACCTGAGATCTCACCCTCCAAACATGTGGAGCAAGTCTCCACTGCAAACACACTCAGAAATAACGCATTATAGAGAAGGGACTACGCTGTTGGTGAAGAGAAATGCTTGGCCTTGATACCAAAGTCTACAATAAGCTCTAGGATATCTCCAATCCGATATCTCAAAGGAAAGATAGGCTCCTCCTTTGAAAAATAGCTGATGGAGGTGATGTAGTGAACCCTCACTGCAACACCCAGCAACACAACATTACTCTGTTGTAGAAATAATGTTGTCTTGTTGGAGGATGTTTGGTCTCAATCCTGGATGTAAGGAAAATCTGAGAAATCCCTCAAGAGGCCTCTCAAGAAGGTGAAAGAATCCTAAATAGGAATTCCTCCCGGAAATTCTTGCTAAACAACCAAGAATGCACAACTGTCTGAATAGACAATGAAATGACTAACCATAAGCATGAGAAACAATGGTTGCCTTGCCCTCCTTTTAAACATGTGAAAGTTCTCTCTCCATGGGCCCCATCTATTTACGGTTTCCTCCACCAAATATCCTCTTCCTCATTCACACTACGCTGTCTTCTAAAGCAAGCCATTCCTCCTATGGCAGCGCTATTGACATGGTCAAACTTGACCTTGTCTTCATGCATTTTCCCCTTTCCGCACTTGAGGGTGAAAAATCAAGCTACTCTGATGATCCCTTTTCACATTATGAGGGAATTTATTCATGTTTTTCATGAGCATGGGTCTCCTTACCCATTTATTTAGATGTCAGATGATAAAAACAAAACTTTAATGTTCCATTTAGCCATGTGCTAAAATGGGAACATTACAGTCCTCCCCTCCCAAATGTTGCTTGTCCTCAAGAAACTGCAAGGATAGAACTGAAGAACCTCTACCCAAGGCATGGAGTCTAAAATATGTTGAGGAACAACTTCATCATGTGGATCCTCCATCTCCCAAGCAATCATCCATACAAAGTGAGTTACCTCCCAAAATGGCAACTCCTGACAAACATCTTCCACCTTTGGCTCCTACAATATAGGTGGGCTGAAAATCTGATCTTGGTAGACAAAATAGCGTACCCCACGCTATTCTCCTCTCCACTTAGGATAAGTATAGAGTATATGCTAATATTGGGCTGCAACAATGTTTCCCTCAAGTGGAAAAAATGAACACTAGACCTCCAAGGATGTCTTCTCCAGCGTTAGGAAACATGTTGTCCCAAATCATCTCATATGTGATGAGTTGGAAGTCACCATCATATGGCATCCCATCAATCATATGGCTCACCTCAAACGGAAACAAATTTTTTGCTGTAGTGGCCACATGTCCTCTCATGCTCCCATTAGAACATGCAATGCAAATAATGTTGGATATCTCTCTCCCAAGGGACACATCCAACCAATGTGTCATTCCCCCTATCATGCTCTCAACAAATACAAAGAAAGCAGCAACATAATGAACCATAATGGAAATCATGCTTGCTATAATATGTGGCAAGGGAAAAGGACAATGGTCCCTCAATTGTAACCAATGCAGTTTGACCCTCAACTGCTAAAGAGTGTGAAAAAAAGCGTGGCCTCTCAACCACTTGCTTGCTATCCTACTCTTCTCAAATGTATGGAGGAAGTGAATGATATATGGTGCAAGGTGAGTAGGTCCTCCAAAATACATCTCCTCCCCAAGTCCTCCTAGGGAGTGGTCACCAATAGTGCTCATGGCCTCAAGTAGACCATGGGGTATAGAAAGAAGAATGTTCCCCCTTGGAGCAACATCTTGTACATGTATGGTTAAGGGATGAACATACAAATCATCATGTAAATAAACAATGCCCTTACCATAAGTTTTGTGTATGCAAATGGAGTGGCTCAAAAATGAGTCTCCTCTCATCCTCAAAGAGAAAGAGGTGGTTGTGCTAACTCCTCTAAAGAGTTATGTATATCCTCCATCTGCACATGATCTATGCATCTCCTCATATGATGATCTGTCAATATCGTGCAAGAAATATGATCCTAGGAGCACTCCACTCCTCTGAAATCAATTAATGATGCCTCAACATGTGAAGCATCTCTCCTCCTCTACTGGTCCAGTGATCTCCCTGGCAAAATGTCTCCATTCAATGAGACATCCTCAATAAGAGATGACTGAATATATGGATGAACAAGTCTGTCCATGCTTCCACTGTGCAATCCAATCACCTTCTTAGGTGCATCAACCTCATAAAATAGATAGGGATGTGGGCTCCTCATCACATCATGATAGTCATCCTCTCTATCTCTTCCTTGTGTATCCATGGTTCCACACCTCCTCAACAATGGCACATGTAAAACATGAGTTGTGCCTTGATATCCATACATGAGATCCTGGGAATTTCCTTGCAAAGATGCAAGAATCCCTCTATCTGTAGCAAGATCTCCTCCTTCCTCTGCATGAGGCACTAGATAATCTCTAGATGGCACAGCACTGTCGCCCTCAGCTTCCTCAACATAGACGGGCAACCCTCTAAGAATGTTGCTACTGTTGATCAGCGGTTGTCATTGATGTCAACCCAAGCAGCACCAGGGGCTAACCCAATATTGCATGGTATTTTTTACCTACCAAATCAATATATTCTGGGTCAATAATGCTTTTTATGGTTTCTACTTGTCAAGATGTTTCCGTTGATATATGGCACACTATGTAGTTCTTCACGGTTTGAGAGATATTCATGTTTGAAGTTTGTACCCACAATTAGTGGGCTAAAACCCCATGGAGTTCAGGCATGGGTCATTGAAAAGTAATAATTAATATTTTTAAGCTCCTAAAATCCCTCCCACGTTCACTTGTTGAAGCCCCTCTCAACTTAAGCATTTATATAAATTGTGATCTTCATTTCCTCCTTAGGCAAGGAATTTCGCCATCTGAAACAGGTCATCGTGGAATTTTCACTCTAACTTTTTTTCTACGAAGGTTTAGAAGCTGAAATTTTTATAAGGTGAAGCTGAAACCCTGTGGAAGCGGCTGTAAAAATTTCATATCAAGGTGTGCAATATTTTTGGAGATATGATCTGTGGAAGTCAGGGTTTTTGCAGGCTCTTGAAATTCATCTCAAAGAAGTGACCTTGGTAAAATCGTCATAATTATCTCTCTGAGTATCGGATTAGAATTTCGTAAAAACTGGCAGATAGTGCATAGTATGTAGTTTTCTATCTATCAATTTTAGAGCCAAATGAAGAAACAGTGACATGTGGCATGCCGTACAAGTGTGCTCTGTTGAAACAGTCCATAATTAGGGCATTGTGAGAGATTGGGTATAACTCTCTCTTGAAGAATAAAAATTGGGTTAGACCTATGGAATTGGAAAGACGACTCAGAGGAATACTACAGAACCAAAAAATTAGATATTGAGGATTTGAAATAACAGAGATACACCACATTCAGTATCGAGCTCCTATAAGGCAAGAAAAAGCTAGATCATGTATTGTTAAGGATTGCAAAGGACCAGACTTTCTACGGCACAAAAGCAAAGCAAGGTGCAGCAGAGGGTAGCATGAAAAGAGCAGCAACCAAGGTGCATAAAAGCAACAATAAGTTCATCATATGAAGTCTTCAAGTGGGCAACACTGCATACAATCATTGTACTAAGTCATTGTAAATACATTATTGTAAAAATTGTACTAGTGTCTATTTGCCAAGGGTTGAAGAGGCAGTGTTGGGAGGTCTAGGATCATCATTAGGTGGTTGTGTCAAAGTTGGGGTTAGGGCTAGTATATCTTCTTCTTCTACATCATTCTATATCATTGTAAAGTGGACCATTTTCCCTCGTACAGGAGTCCATTCTTGTTTTATTCTTCTATAGGGTGGTAGGGTGATGCTAGGGTGAGTTGTAGCTCATTAGGTGTTGGGGCATCCGTTCAGTTGACTACTAAAGAATATCAGGCATTGGAGCATCCATCTAGTGGGAGCTGGAGAAGGATTCTTTTCTAGATTCTAGGAAGTTGGAGCTTTATTTTCAATTGGAGTTTAATATTAAAGAATTATTAGAAAATAATTGGGTGGTTTTTTTCCTAGAGTGGGTTTCCACCTTAAAAACTATGTGAATTTTTTTGCCTCTTGTTTGCTGCTATCATTGTACAAACACTGATAATAATTGAAGATTAACTAATTCTCTAATTGAAAGGAATACTGATTCACCCCCCCTCTAAGTATTTCCAACAATTGGTATCAGAGCTTGGTTCCTTCAATAGCGGTTTAACAGCTGGAAGGAGGTCATGGAGCATACCAAGAATGGTGTACCTCTTTTCAATGAAAATAATTATGCACTCTGGAAAGGAAGAATGGAGGTCTATCTCTTGGCGCAAGGTTACGAAGTATGGGACACTGTTCAAAATGGATTTACATCAACTACGGATGAACAAGGTAAGAATAATTTGGTAAATGATGCAAAAGAAAAGAATATTATTATCAGTGGATTTATTGAATCTTCTTATCATAAGGTGTTGGGTTGTAAAACTGCCAAAAATGTATGAGACAAGCTTGAGAATATATATGCAGGTGACTCGAATGTCAAGGAAGAAAAGCTTAAAATCTATAGAGAACAATTTGAGCAACTTAGAATGAAAGAAGATTGCAACATTGTTGCATACTTCCAATACGTTGATGAAATAACCAATACTCTAGAAGGATTGGGAGAGCCATTTGATGAGAAGACTATTATACGAAATATTCTTAGAATGTTACCAGGGAGATTCAACCCAAAGGTATCGGTCTTAGAATACAGCGCAAATATGGACAAACTCAGGAAAGAGGAATTACATGGAGTTCTCATAGCATATGAAATGAGATTTGATGAAGAAGAGGGTACTTCACATCTAGAAAATGCATTCGTTGCATCTAAGAAAACCAATAAGGATAAACAACCTTCAATTGAAAAGAAGTGCACCTGCAAGTGTGAAGAAAAGGGAGATGATCAAGAAGGTCTTTCAGATGAAGAATATGCTTACTTCACGAGAAAACTAAAAATTGGTAAGGGACAATACAAAGGTAAAATTCCATTGATATGTTTCAGTTGTAATGAGGTTGGGCATTTTGCAGCAAAATGTCCAAACAGAAGTAATTACAACTCAAAAGGAAATAAATTATTTAAGAAATTCAACAAGCAAGGATCCAAAAGGAACTTTCTCTCTAAAGAAGATATCTCATCATCCAATGGAGACAATGACAATGAAGAAGAAGCCAATGAGAGAGTATTGTTTATGGCCAAGCACAATAAACCCAAGCACAATAAACAAGAGGTATCAAACAATGAAGAAGAAGGATGGACCATAGACGAATTTTATGAAGAAGCAATCAAGCTTATAAAAGATCTCAAGGCAGAGAAGATCCGTTCCAATACTCTTGAAGAACAAGTTCAAGGTCTCAAAATTGAATTTGAAGAACACAAATGCATTGAAAAGTCACTTCAAAAGAAGTTGGAAGAAAGCAACCAAGAAAGGGAAGAATTAGAAGCCGAAGTAGTCTTGCTGCATGAGGAAGTGAAGAAACGAAAAATTATCCAAAACTATGCCAACAACTCAAGGGCATTAGAAGAACTCATGAACAATCAATGATCTTACAATGAAAAAACTAGCATTGGTTACAAAGAAGAAGAAGCAGGACCTTCTACAACAAAATACAATGAACCTATGAGATCTGACTTGGAAGTAGACTTCATTGGACAAGATTCGCAAGAACATCCTTGGAAGACAATTCCTCGATGAAAATTTCCATCCAGGTACCAACATATTTTTTATGGCTATTGTTATTCATGTGGAAAATTTGGTCATAAAGCTATAGAATGTTGCACGTACCCTAGGAACGAATACAATTCGAAGAGATATGTCAAATATTAACCTCCAAGGGCTCAAAAAAACATCAATAGATTTGAACATTTAAGAAATAATATTGAATGTTACAAATGTCAAAAATTTGGACACATTGCCAAAGACTGCAGACTTGAAAATCCTCTAGAAGAATCTTCGAAGCCACAGAACGAATGAACATGGAAGAAGAATAAGAATGATAATTGTGCTCTCGCTTTCAAGGCTCAAAAGAACAAAGATGTGTGGTATGTTGATAGCGGTTTCTCAATGCATATGACTGGATATAGAAATAAATCTGTATCTCTGAAAGAGAAGAAGGATGGAACCGTTTCCTTTGGAAATGATGGATCTTAAAATGTTATAGGATCAGGTACTGTCACTCTCGAAAGAAAATATGACCTAGCCAAGAATGTTTTATTGGTTGAAAACATGAATCACAGTCTCCTCAGTGTTGGACAAATGGTTGATCAAGGACACACAATACTATTCAACTCCACGAAATGTGAAATCAGGAAAGGCGTGTATGGTGAAATTGTGGCTATAGAAATTCGAGCTCCAAATGACATATATGTTCTGGATGAAGCAACTAAAGCATGTCTAATAGCTAAAGAGGATGATACAATAATTGGTAGCAATGATGACCGACTAAGTAAGAAGTTTGCTACAAAGGTGCAAAGTGTTTTCGAGATGTCTTTACTTGGTGAGCTAACAAACTTCTTAGGGCTTCAAATATCTCAGCAAGAGAAAGGAATATTTTATGTGTCAAGCTAAGTACATCAAGGAAATGCTCAAGAAATTTAAAATGGAAGATTGCAAACCCATCCTTAATCCAATGGTAACAAGTTGCAAATTGAGCATAGAATACTCATCTAAGGATGTGGATCAAAGGATATACAAATCTATGATTGGTAGTCTTCTATATGTAACAGCCTTCTGGCTAGATGTTATGCAAGCAGTTGGACAAGTAGCAAGATTCCAAGAAGCACCAAAAGAACTACATATTATTTCCATCAAAATAATTCTTCGATATCTAAAGGGAACAATAGAATATGACTTGTGATATCCCAAGGGTAAAAATCTCATTATTCATTCCTTTATAGATGTAGATTGGGAAGGAAGTGTTGATGATCGTGAGAGTACTCGTGAAGCATTGGAATATCTTCGCCAGAAGCTTTGGATTCTCCCAAGTTCTCATTAGATTTTCCTTATTCAGAATATAAAGGGGGAGTGGAAGTGTGTACAGGTCCACAAGATGGTTGTGTGTCAGGGGGAGTGGAAGTGTGTACAGGTCCGCAGAATGGTTGTGTTTCAAGGGGAGTTACCCTTTTCCATTTATGTCAAAGAGGGAGAGAATGTTGTAGGAAGAGGTGTCATGATCGCAGGGGGAGTACTTGTGTTGCCATTAATGCCAAAGGAGGAGATTGTTGATCAGTGGTTGTCATTGATGTCAACCCAAGCAGCACCAGGGACCAACCCAATATTGCATGGGATTTTTAACCGACGAAATTAATATATTCTATGTGAATAATGATTTATATGGTTTCTACTTGTTGAGATGTTTCCGTTGATATATGGCACACCAAGTAATTCTTCACGGTTTGAGAGATATACATGTTTGAAGTTTTTACCCCCAGTTAGTAGGCTAAAGCCCCATGGGGTTGGGGCATGGGTCATTGAAAATTCATAGTTAATATTTTTAAGCTCCTAAAATCCATCCCACGTTCACTTTTTGAAGCCCCTCTCAACTTAAGAATTTATATAAATTGTGATCTTCATTTCCTCCTTAGGCAAGGAATTTCGCCATCTGAAACAAGTCATCGTGGAATTTTCGCTCTAAATTTTTTTTCTACGAAGGTTCAAAAGCTAAAATTTTTATGAGGCAAAGCTGAAATTCTGAGGAAGCTACTGTAAAAATTTCAGATCAGGGTGCACAATATTTTCTGAGATATGATCTGTGGAAGTCGGGGTTTTTGCAAGCTCCTGAAATTCATCTCAAAGAAGTGACCTTGGTAAAATATTCATAACTCTCTCTCTGAGTATCAGATTGGAATTCTATAGAATGTAGTAGATAGTGCACAATCTTTAGTTTTTTCTCTATCAATTTCAAATCCAAATGAAGAAACGGTGACATGTGGCACATCGTACAAGTGCACTCTTCTGAAACAGTCCATAATTAGGGCATTGTGAGAGATTGGGTATAACTCTCTCTTGAAGAATCCAAATTGGGTCAGACCTATGCCATTGGAAAGATGAATCGGAGTACCACTACACGACCAAAAGTCAGATATTGAGGATCTGAAATAACAGAGATACACTAGATTCAATATCGAGCTCCTAGAAGGCAAGAAAAAGCTAGATCATGTGTTGTCAAGGATTGCAAAGGACTAGACTTTCTATGGCACAAAAGCAAAGCAAGGTGCATCAGAGGGTAGCATGAAAAGAGCAGCAACCAAGGTGCATAACAGTAGCAAGAATTTAATCATATGAAGTCTTCAAGTGGGCATAACTGCATACAATCATTGTAAAGGTATCATTGTACTAAGTCATTGTAAATACATTATTGTAAAAATTGTACTAGTGTCTATCTACCAAGGGTTGAAGAGGAAGTGTTGGGAGGTCTAGGATCATCATTAGGTGGTTGTGTCAAAGTTGGGGTTATGGTCTAGTATATCTTCTTCTTCTACATCATTCTATATCATTGTAAAGTGGGCCATTTTCCCTGCTACGGGAGTCCATTCTTATTTTATTCTTCTATAGGGTGGTAGGGTGGTGCTAGGGTGAGTTGTAGCTCATTGGGTGTTGGGGCATCAGTTCAGTTGACTACTGAAGAATATCAGGCATTGGAGCATCCATCCAGTGGGAGCTGGAGAAGAATTTTTTTCTAGATTCTAGGAATTTGGAGCTTTATTTTCAATTGGAGTTGAATATTAAAGAATTATTAGAAAAGAATTAGGTGTTTTTTGTCCCGGAGTGGGTTTCCACCTTAAAAAATGTGTGCATTTGTGTTCCTCTTGTTTTCTGCTATCATTGTGCAAACATTGATAATAATTGATGATTAACCAGTGCTCTAATTGAAAGGAATACTGATTCACCCCCCCCCCCCTCTCAGTATTTCCAACAGCTGCAAATATGGAATCCCTCCCAAGGTGGAATTAATTCTTGATCATCAAAGGTCAAGGAGTATCCCCTTTTCACCATGATAGTTCCATCTCCTACTTCTGCAACATGATACAAGAAACGAGAGAAATCCCTCCCTTGCTCTCCAAAGAACAATCCCAACAACAAATGTCTCTGCTGCTTCCTCATGCTCTCATCATGCAAGATATGTGATGAAGACATAGTGAATGACATGAATCTTGCATCATCACTATGCACCCATTATATTTGATGCTCTATGATGCCAACATCCTTCCACATCTCCTTCATCCTCATACCCTTGGAAAGAGTGTATGCCAAGTGATGGCCAAACTCCTTCAAGAGTAACTAGCACAGCCAAGCCTCCTGCTACCCAGTATCATAAATCTACAAGTAGCTTACCAACTTCTTGCTCATCATCCACATCCATTCAACCCATTGTGGATGCCTTCTTCCACCCTTCATCTTGGTACTCCTCCCATGAGGGCTACCATCATCCCAAATCCAACTCCTGCATTTCATGGGATCTTGAAATGAAATCTTCCCGAGGATCAATGTGACCCTAGGAGGATCTAAATAGGTGGTAGGAAAAATCCTCCCATCATGATTTTCATGGCTCAAGGAGTGTCCAACGCAGTCATGAGAGATGCTATCCATCCGAAGATTTCCTCCATCTTCTATCTGTTCCTGTGAGAAGGGAAGAACCTCCTCAAACTGATGAATAATCTTGCACTCCATGATGTGTGGGAGTGCACCTCTACTAAAATCTCTCCAGGAGATCTCCTCCTCATGCATGTTCTTCCAAAAAAAAAGAGGCCTTGGATCTGCTGCAAGTAGAAGTCTCTCCTTGAGTTGTGGCATGCTCATTGAGAGAGTGTCATCTAGAGAGAAGAAAGAGTTTCTTATCTCCAGATGTCTACTCCTTCTCATGGCTTCCTGAATGAAGCTTCTCTTTGAATGCTCACATGAGGAATTATTCCTCCTTTCTTCATCATTTCTTAGCGTAGTGCTATTATGCTGCTCTAGATCAACTGCATGCAATGATATAGACCCATCCAAGGTGTTTTCTGAAATGACAAGAGATGGATGTTCAATCATACCTTGGTGAAAATGGGAAGCTTCTTGTAGTGCTGCAAGATTTTCCTCCTCATAAGTGTTGGCCTCCCAAACTACTGAAGATGAAGGCTACTCCTCCATGGTCTCAACAACGCTGGTACATGCCTCATTGACTGGTGGTGATGGCTCCTCCCTCCTTTTTCCAAACCTCCCGATCAATCTCTCAAAAAACTCAACAACGATAGAAACCCTTGTATGGCTTAGATGGTTGATCCACCAATTCTTTGCTTCACCTTAAAGGTGCAACGTTGTAATTTCTATAGCCTCTCTGTCTACTACAAGATGTAGTAGGAAGAAAGCCTCTAAATTCTTCGCCCAAACCTCTACTGCACATGTGAGTGATCCATCAAATGCGGAAAATAGAAAGCTATTGCCTCTCATTATCGCATAGTTGTGGGGTCTTGTTTCTTATTTCTACTGAATAAATTGTGGAAAAGCTAGAGTCTCTTGGAAGGATCTAGGTTTTTCTCAGTATTCAGCCAAGTACTCGCTTAGAATTTTGAATTCCAAGTGCCCTTCGTGCTTCTGGTCTTTTGTGAGAGTAGGAAGTGCATGGCCCTTCCTCTTCTCCTTCTTCAGTCTCCTTGACCTCCTTGGAGAGGTCTTCTCTGGATTTGAAAATATATGAGAGTAAACTCATCTTCTTCATCATCTTGATATTCTGTGGCTAAGACTCACAGGCTGAGCCAAGAAATTAGCTTTGATACCACTGTAATGTTCCAAATTAGGAACAGCTACACTATTGGGAATATCTCAAGATATTACCAATGTGGAGCTTAGCAATTCATAAACATGAGCTGGAGATAGAAGTGAATGCATTAAAACTAAAATGCCGGAAGATCCACATAACCATTACATTATATTATAGCAGCAAAAAATGTATACAATATCTTGAGGAAATGATCTCTCAAGCTGGGCAATGTAGCCTCAATGAAACATGTACATGAAATATGGAGAAATACTACTATATAAAAGTGGCCCTAGCTATGACTGCATAATACTTGAGGAGGAACTGCTACAAAATGTCAAAAATACATAGATATGACAATGATAGCTCAAATAAAGAAGGGGGAGCAAGATCTCAACCCCAGAAAACATAAAATACACAATCCTCAAAGGGATAGGATGAAATATACACAAATGGAAAATCTACAGAAATGTCGGAGTTGTTGAGTAGCTGCAGCAACTCAAGAACGGAAGCAAATGGAGAAGACTGAAGATGCTGCAATCAATGACAAGTTCTCCTCCAATGGATCTCTAGAATGAAAGGCTGACCCTCTCACCTGAGATCTCACCAAACATGTGGAGCAAGTCTCCACTACAAACACACTCAGAAATAACGCAGTATAGAGAAGGGATTGCGCTGTTGGTGAAGAGAAATGCTTGGCCTTGATGCCAAAGTCTAAAATAAGCTTTGGGATATCTCCAATCTGATATCTCAAAGGAAAGAGAGGCTCCTCCTCTAAAAAATAGCTGATGGAGGTGATGTAGTGAACCCTCACTGCAACACCCAGCAACACAACATTACTCTACTACAGAAATAACGTTGTCTTGTTGGAGGATGCTTGGCCTCAAGCCTGGATGTGAGGAAAATCTGAGCAATCGCTCAAGAGGCCTCTCAAGAAGGTGAAAGAATCCTAAACAGGAATTCCTCCTGACAATTCTTGCTAAATAGCCAAGAATGCACAATTGTCTGAATAGACAATGAAATGACTAACCATAAGCATGAGAAATAATGGTTGCCTTGACCTCCTTTTAAACAAGTGAAAACTCTCTCTCCATGGGCCCCATCCATTTAGGGTTTCCTCCACCAAATATCCTCTTCCTCATTCACAATGTGCTGTCTTCTAAAGCAAGCCACTCCTCCTATGGCAGCGCTATTGACTTGGTCAAATTTGACCTTGTCTTCATGCATTTTCCCCTTTTCACACTTGAGGGTGCGAAATCGAGCTACTTTGATGATCCCTTTTCACATTATGAGGGATTTTATTCATGTTTTTCATGAGCATGGGTCTCCTTACCCATTTATTTAGCTACCGAATGATAAAAACAAAACTTTAATGTTCCATTTAGCCATGTGCTAAAATGGGAACATTACAAGGAATTGGAGTAATATTTCATATCTTGTTGGTCATTAAAACTATTTTCAGTTCACCTTTTGGCTCGATTACACTCTTGCACACTTAGAGAATTCTTTGAGGTTTCTATCATTCACTTGGACTTGGAGAGAATCAAGAAAGAAAATGAATTCGCAAGAAACGAGAATAGAAGGTTAGATCAGAAACTATAACAGGAGTACATTGCAGGTAACAAGTTTCATGTGTGGTTTAGTTGCTGAGATTTGGATGCATGATACATGAATTTGGTTCTCTGGTTATTTATTGTCATTAACATGGATATTTTCTTGGATTGACATTGGTTTCAACCTTGCCTTTTGATTTCCTAGATAGCCATGATGTAGCGGGTTCCCTATTTAGATTTTTTATTTGTTCTTAGGTTCCCTAGAGGTTTTCAGTTTTGATAGAATATTTGGATCCCTCTAACAACTTGGATTCCTTGGGTGTTGTGGGTTGATATGGGAGATATCTAGATCCCTGTAAAAACTTTGGTTCCCTAGAGATTGTGGGTTGAGATATAATCCCTAGAGCCTTGGACAAATTGGGAAGAGACCAATCTATTTGGTGTTAGTTATTTTTGGACCTATTAGATGAAATCACTTAGGTTTAGGGTTGCGGTGGTTTGGCCTCTAGAATCCCTGGTTGGTTATATTTTGTTTTAACCAATATGATCCCACATTCATGCTTGGAATATTGCACGGGGGTGTTTGGCTAAAAGAGAGATTAGGTTTGGCCTAATCAATGGTCGGGTGCATTAAAATGTGTAACTAGGTTTGGTCTTCATAAATATGAAATGTACTTTTGATTCTTGTATATTTTAAAAAGAAAGAAAATTTATTATTTTTATTTTTGTATCATGGCATTCATGCTAAAGTTATTTTATTTAGAGGTCAAGCTCCCATTGAGTGCTTAAGGGGTTTGTCCTTGGGTCAAAATGTCAAGAGTGTCATTGTCATATAAAGAAGACCCCATAGAGCACATTGTAACCTGTAAAATGAATTATTTTTTTATTTCAAAGTGTCAAAAGACCCTCCAAGACCAATTCGGCCTGGAATATAATAAGTTGGCCTATTTAGTGCATGTACTCCTCCTTGGAAGCCTATATATAAGAGGGAAATCAACCTCCTATGGACACTCACTCATATTCTCATCATCTAATAAAGGGAGAAGCAGGATAAGGCCAGTTAAGAATAAATAAGGACGAAGGATGAAGGTTTGGGTTATTTCTCCCTCTCTCTCTCTCTCACGTGCAAAGGAGGAAGTATAGGGTTTTGATGTTGCAAGATAGAAGTTGAGGAAATTACATAAATAAGGTCGAAGGAAGGTCTATTATATCACGTTCAAACTCTAGAAGAATGAGGAATACAAGTGAAGGTCAAAGGAAACCTTGGAAGGTGAAAAATTTGTCATAGGTGTGGAAATAGTAACTTTTGCAGGGGACACAAATTTTAGACCTATAGTAGACGAAAAAATCCTATAGCTATGAGTTGAAGTAGTGTAGATGGAAGAGGTTTGAATTTGTTTAACTTGAATAGAGGAAGCACATCATCAAAAGGTTTGAGTTTAAATAGAGGAAGGGTATTGGTCTTGGTCTAGAAGTCTTGGAATTTTTCATTAGAATTATATATAAGAAGAGAATAGTTTTGTAGCTTTTCCTCCCATGTAGAGAGGTTTTGGCCTCGGCTCGCAACCTACATCCTGTGTTATTTTCTATCGTTGATATGAAAGGACTATATCATTTTTTATGTGCCAAGTGTCTTTTCAGTTATAAAACATGTGCATGCTTGTCTCTTTAGTTTGCTTAAGTATTGAGGATTTTAACCATGAATAGTAGATGATTTTAGTGAATTAGAAGCATGAAATAAGCACAAAATACACTGAAAAATAGTGAAAAATAGAGAAATAAGTCACCACATAACATTTACACAATAGGCATGATGAAGCAGTTCACCCCTTCTGGCCTACATCTATTGGTCTAGCTCCCAATGGCATGTCCATCTTTCATTATGCTCAAAATTTGGCAAATACATGTAGTTACTGGCCTATAATGGCTATTTTCTTTGTACCAATGGCTCCACAATGATCCAATTAGTTTAGATTGACTCTTCATTCACTCAGAATGGATGAAAATTGAGTCTCCAACTCATTATCCCAGTAACACCTAGAAAAGATCCACTAATTGTGGAGAACTCCACTTAACTAGGAGTTATTTTAGTGCATTCCACACAAATTTAGGGCACCTCCAAGAATCCTGCCAACACTAAATGCAATATTTAATTTTATGGTTGGATGGACACATGCCAAACCAAACCATGCAGTGATAGTTATCGGCGAAGCGGAACTAAAGGCTTAAACCGTGGGTAATAACATTTGAACCAGAGTTTGAAGTCGTGTTAATGAGACCTCTGGAGAGAAGGCTTTAACTGCATGAAGAAATAACATGTGATAAGGTTGAGATGGTTGTGATGAATGTCACAAGTTAACAACTGTCAGAATATACGTTTATTATAACGTTTTCCATGTGAATGCTCCACAGGGACCGCTGGCAGGTTGGGACCGCTCGCGGTCCCCACCCCCAAATGCCAACACATTACTCTTCAAATGTAACCCGACCACTAATATGGTTAAGTAAAAATGTAGTGTAGATGGTGGAGACCTATGCATGTTATGTTGGAGGTCACAAGGTCGAGCCCTGCGAACCTCTACCAAAATTTTACACTAACAGCTTGGGGACACGTGGCAGCCTCAGGGCTGGCCATGTGTCACCCTATAATTGGTCCTTAAAAAAAAACATACAACCATTAAAAAAATGATATCGTGCCAATTTTCATCCACTGAATGGCTCTAAGAAAAGGAATATTCTTTAGAATATTAATTTTTGTTGACTGTACATCCACCATGCTGAGTGGGCATCCTAGTCAACCCTGTCGCAAAATTTAGTTGTTTATGATTTTGATCAGAACGCAATACCTCCTTCATACAACATCGGTTTTTGGAACCATTTGTGGTGCCAAAATCAGGAATACGAGATTTATGCAACCATCCTCATTTCAACCCAATCCTGTAACTTTAAATTTTGAGTAAAATTTATGAACTCTTGATCACTCCTCCCCATTGGGAATCTTTTGGACCCCAAAAGACTTGATTACCTATTTAGTAGATGAGGGTACATCTCCCTCGCCTTTCAAATATCCATCCACTTTTCCTTTCTTGGATTAGTTCCCTTGAGCCCAACTCAAAGATAGTCAACACTTCCCCTTTGGGATGCTCTTGTCCTCCTGTCAAGAATTGTATCTTCCTTGAGCTCATCCAGAAATTCTGGTGAGAAATATTCAATAGAAGGCAGTTGAACATCACTTCCTTGATCATCAATCAAAGGTGGATCATACAAACGTAAGTTTTCAACATTAACAATTGAATACAATTGCATATATGAAGGAAATTGAAGTTGAAATGCATTATTAACAACTTTCTTTTGTTGGAAATACGAGGGGGGGGGGTGAATCAGTATTCCTTTCAATTAGAGCATTATTTAATCTTCAATTATTATCAGTGTTTGTACAATGATAGCAGTAAAAAGAAAGAACACAAATGCACACAATTTTTAAGGTGGTAACCCACTCCGGGACAAAAACCACCTAATCCTTTTCTAATAATTCTTTAATATTCAATTCCAATTGAAAAAAAATCTCCAACTTCCTAGAATCTAGAAAAGAATTCTTCTCCAACTCCTATTGGATGAACGCTCCAACGCCCAATATTCTTCAGTATTCAACTGAATAGATGCCCCAACACCCAATGAGCTACAACTCACCCTAGCACCATCCTACCACCCTATAGAAGAATAAAAGAAGAATGGACTCTCGTACTAGGGAAAATGGTGCACTTTACAATGATATAGAAAGATGTAAAAGAAGAAGAAACACTAGAACATAACCCAAACTATGACACAACCACCTAATGATGATCTTATACCTCCCGACACTGCCTCTTGAACTCTTGGCAGATAGAAACTAGTACAATTTTTTACAATAATGTATTTACAATGACTTAGTACAATGATACCTTTACAATGACTGTATGCAGTGCTGCCCACTTGAAGACTTCATGTGATGAAATTATTGTTGCTATTCTGCACCTTGGTTACTGCTCTTGTCATTCTACCCTCTGTTGCACCTTGCTTTGCTTTGCTGCCCTAGAAAGCATGGTCCTTTGCAACCCTTGACAACACATGATCTAGCTTTTTCTTGCCTTTTAGGAGCTCGATATTGAATCTAGTGTATCTCTGTTATTTCAAATCCCCAATATGTGATTTTCAGTCCTGTATTTTTCCTCTAAGTCTTCTTTCCAATTCCACAATTTTGACCCAATTTCGATTCTTCAAGAGGGATTTATTCCCAATCTCTCACAATTCCCTAATTATGGACTATTTCAGTAGAGCGAACTTGTACGGTGTGCCACGTGTCACTGTTTCTTCATTCGACTATGAACTTGATAGAGCGCAACCTACAGTCCATGTAATATCTTCCAATTTCTATAGAATTCCAATTTGATACTCATAGAGAGAGTTATGACGATTTTCCCAAGGTCACTTCTTTGAGATGAAATTCAGGAGCTTGCAAAAACATTGACCTCCACAGATCAGATCTCTAAAAATATTGTGCAACTTGATATGAAATTTCTATAGGAGCTTCCTCTAGATATTGGCTTCAACTCATTAACTTTTCAGCTTCTAAATATTCATAGAAACAAAATTAAATGGTCATGATGACTGTTCGGATGAAATCACTTACATACGGAGGATATAGGATTTACAATTATAGAAATGCTTAAGTTGAGAGGGGCTTCAACGAGTGAACGTGGGAGGGATTTTAGGAGCTTAAAAAATATTAATTATGACTTTTCAATGACCCATGCCCCAACCCCATGGGGTTTTAGCCCACTAACTGGGGGTACAAACTTCAAACATAAATATCTCTCAAACCGTGAAGAATTACACGCCATATTTGTTACACGATGTTTATCCTGTCCCTACAATCCCATCCCACAGTGAGGCTTATCTACGGCCTGTGAACGGTGACATGACACAGAGAAACCCACTTTCACTGCACTCCCCTTGACAAGGAAAATCATTCCCCTTGAAGAGAATTTCTTGTGAAAAGCCCTCCAAGCAAGCACTTGCCCAAAATGGCATGACTAGCCGTTCAGACCTCACGCCAATGGGGAAATCCACCAAAGAGGCGCCTTATGGCGTCTCATCTGGTCATATCCTGCACCTGGCTTAATAAAGTCTGTTTAAAAAAAATAAATGAAAAATCTTGATTTCAGCAACTTCCCATGAATTGGTCTCTAAATTGAGTTGGGAGGTTTGGCTCTGGATCTCCATGTAGGGGAAATGGTTTTCCACCTATCATGGAAGCTTCCTTGAGGATAGGGCCAATCCCACCATTGTAGGGATCCCAACTCCCCTTCCACCATCTATATAAGCTTGTCATTTTCCCTTTGCAAGCTAGCTTGACTAGAGTTGAATCAATTGTAAGGAGATTATCATCAGACAGCCGCAGAGAGAGAGACTTGTCCTTTTCCTGACGAACTTTACTGAGACGTACTCCTCTGTCGACCTGCCGAAGGAAGATCCAGCGTCAGAGCTTAGGTTGTATCTTTCTTTGTTTTGATTAATAATAAATGAATTCGATTATGGTTCCACTCAGATTTTTATGTTTTATGTCATGAGTTGTATCATCTCTGACTGAGACATAATTGCATGTATTAGGTTTTACACTTGTTTGTATGTTGTTTCTTCTTGTACGTGCAGGTGTTCGATCGCATTGAGTGAGAGAATTGTGATCTACCAAAGCAGGCGACAGAAGCGCCATATTCTCTACAAACGACAGCAGCGTAGGACTTAAGGTAGGCCTCTTGTCGCATCTTGGTCTTTTTCAATTAGGAACTTGCATCTTAGCGTGACTCGGTTACTGCTAGACCCGATCTAGGCTAGTAGGGATCGGCTTTGTCCGCAAAGGGGATTTACCTCTCCAACAAATTGGCGACTCCACTAGGGAATGAATGCCTTGTTTTGATCTCATGCTTTGGAAGTCCTCTTTGTGTTTTGTCACCTTTTGAGGAATTTCGTTACAAAGTGTTTAAAACAACGATTGCATTCTTAGTGTGGTTTTGCATCCTTTTTGCATTCATAATTCCATTAATAAGATTTGCCTTTATTTAGTTTGCGTCTCAAAGTTTTCTTTTGTTAAAATGCATTAGATCACATTGCATTGAAAAGTGTTTTTGAGATCTATCATTGAACTTAGACTACATTTTTTAATGATCGAAAGCTAAAAATCGCATTGAGTGAATTCTCTTTCATTAAAAGCGTGTATTATGTAGATTCTCATTTCATCAAAAAATGAATTGAGTTCATTCTTATCATTTGAAAATAAAAAGGAAATTGTGCATAGATTACAATTGCATAGTTTTCAAAAAGAGGATTTTGCATAGATTACATTGCATTATTCGCATCCTTGAATGTTTGAGATTACTTTTGGATAGTGAAAGTCATCTAGTTTGGAAAAAGTTTCATTTTCAATATTGTTGTTTGTTGCATCATTGTTTGAAGCTCGTCCCTTAACTAGATAGCATTCATCAAATTGAAAGATTTCTTTCGTCATATAGCTGCATATAGGAGATTGTCAGATGACATGTGGTAGGGCTTTGAAACTGAGACATAATTGAAGACCAACATTAAAATTTATTCAATTTACCTTAAGGCAGCATTGAAACATTAACGTATTATTTAGAGGTCTAGGCTAGTGACATGTTCCGGCGTCGTTAAACCTAGTAGCAGTCGTTCGCCTCTTGGCTTCAGACAACACTAGTATGGACTTGTGCTCCCCATACCGTCATGTATATAAAGGGAGACCCCACTAGGTTTCTATCCTTTATCCGTAGGAAGCTGAGTCTGTCGCCTTATACCCATGATACACCGGACACAACATTCGAGGAGATTTCCTGCACGTACGTCAAGTCCTTGGTTGATTTCTCTTTCATTTTTGAACCAAGGTGTATATTGTAGTTCACAGATATCTGCTACACCCTTTGCCTAGAATTCCAGAGTAGTCATTTCAATCTTTTCTGACTCATTAAATTTGAAAAGATCATCAAGCGGTTGTCCTTTCATGCTTGTTTCCAATCTGAAAGCGATAGAGTCACCTTTTGCCTATTTCTCGACTCTTAAAAGATGAAACGGTAGAGTTTTGTTTCAATGTTTTAAAAATTAACTGACCACGAAATATTCCTGGTTAAAGTTAGTTTCCTTAGGGTGATGTTCTGAAAATCGTTTCTAATGGAAACTTTTCCGGAATTCACCAACCAAGGAACCCCCTCCGATGGGAATCCTGGTACTTTTCCTCCTTTTGGAAATGTTGGCACTCCTTATATGGCAACATTGTCCCTTCCAGGGTTAATTATTGGGTTTCTCGTTTGGTTGTTTTCAACCTCTATGGTCCCGAATTTCCTGGCTACCATACCATCCACTCCTCCGCCTAAGAAACGCCATGTTGATTCAAAGGTGGACCTCTCCCCTTCTTCGCTTATTTCTGCATCCTCCTCTTCTACTTCACCTGGTGAAAGTTTGGATTCTACTACCTAGGTGGCTAAAAATAAGAAGAAGAAGACAAAGAAGAAGAAGTCAGATAAAGGAGAAGCTAGCTCTGCGGCTATTACGCCTACGAAGCCTTCCATTGATAAACCTCCCAACCTTCTGCGGAAATTCAAGTTCCCTTGCATGTTGTGCACAGGAGACCATCTTCTTCGAGACTGCCCTGGCATTCCCAAGGTGCTTGAAGTATGGTCCAATGGTCGTCCGTCATTGCCTTTGGCTCCTGAGAGTCAGGTTGGGGGCACGTCTTTAACTAGTGCTGGTAAGGCTCCTAAGAAGCAGGGTAAGATTACCAATCCCTATAAGTTGTGTGAAGGGCACCATGCCATTCACCTTTTTCCATATATGGATGAAGCCAAGAGAGTTTTGGACAACTCAGTTGTTTCTACACCATGCCTCCCAGTTGGTTATAAATAGCTTTCTCTGAGTCCTCCACTAGCTGATCCTACGATTGGTCAAGAGTCATCCTTGGTCGATCTCGCTCCCTCGAAAATTCAAATTCAGGAATCCATTCCCGACCGACCATTGGTCATGGGATCAGTTGAACTGGCCCCATCTGTGGTGCACCAGGTCTTTTCTGTTGAGAGTGGACCTCACATCCCTCAGGTTCTTCTTGTTTCTTTAGATTCCTCAGACTTGGAGAAAGATTCTCTTATCCCTATATCTCAAGAAGTTTCTCCTCCACCTCCCGTGATGGAGGTCCCAGAGGATACTCCTCCCGCCTTCGAGATGGAGGTCGTGGAGGTTTCTCATTATTAGTTTCCATAATGGGAAAAAACCATCTCGCTTCGATGGCAGCTCTCTTGGTAGTTTGGTCACTTCCTTTGATTGGAATTGATTTTTGGGATACCGCCTTCCGTCAGCTGTGCCTTTCGGAGCTAACTGAAAGCCTTTGTTTGGTCGTACTCCAAGACCATTATAGACAGTGCATCTCTGTTAGTATTTTATCCTCAACTACTTGGCAATATTTAGTTCGCCATTGTAAGTTTGACATCCTAGAATCATAGCATTTAATTGTAGAACCAAATAACTATTAGGAATCCTCTTCCATGTCACTCTACTTTGGGAGGTAAAACCGTCCATATGGACGTGATGGTTGTTCCAGGCCCCTTGGATTTCAATCTGCTCTTGGGGTGCGATTACACCTATGCCATGGGAGCGCTTGTCTCCTCCCTTTTTCGTGTGGTCTGTTTTCCACATGAAGGACGGATCGTGACCATTGATCAGCTTTTGTTCTTTGGTCCTGATGTGGCAGCTGGCCCGCCATCATCCCTTCCTGGTTTTTATCCACCCATTGTATCTGTCCCACCGCAGGTCAACTATGTGGCTACCTACCTCGTGCCTGTACTCAGTGATAGTGTCGTTGTGCATCAGGTGCTGGGGGCATTGGGTCCTGACTTCTATGATGTTCCCCTTCCATTAGGAGTGGAACTCTTGGAATCGATGAATTCTTGTTCATTATGATGAGGCTCAGCCGGAGCATGGTCCTTTTCTTGTGGTCAAGCTCCTTAAAAAAATGAAATAAGGTCACCGGAGCATAGTTTGTTTTCTTGTGTCAAGCTCCTTAAAAAATGAAACAAGGTTGTCAGAGCAGAGTTCCTTGTCTTGTGTCAAGCTCCTTAAACCATGAAACAAGGTGTCTTGAGGATAGTTCTTTTAATGTGTCAACCTCATTAAAATAATGAAACACCTTCCCATTCAATTCGAGTCTTTGATGAGATCTCATAAAATCCCAGTCGAGTCTTTCTCTTGATCTCGTAACTTGAACCTTCACTCCATCTATATTTCATATGGATTGAATCTTGGGGGGCATGTACCTCGAATTGAGTCACCATGCTGGGGGAATGGTTACTTTTTCAAGCATAGTTTGTTTCTGTTTCAAGCTTGTGTAAAAATGAAACCGGTTTCAAGCATAGTTTATCTTGGTTTCAAGCTTGTGTAAAAATGAAACCAACTTTAAGCAGAGTTTCCTGATTTCAAGCTTGTGTAAAAATGAAACCATTCCCATTTTACCTCTTGTGATTGCCATTTTATCAGCCTGTTTTTGTCAGATGAGGCTTGGTTTTATCACTCCATCGTCACTATCTTCTTGGCTGATTATATGCCTTCACTTGGTTGTTTTACCCATTCCAGAGGAACTGCTGCGATGAGTGGTCTTGTTAGCCAACCTCTTAACCTTTACTTTTTCTGAGCAGTTCCACCATTACCGGAACCATTTTCTCCCCTTTATACCACTCGTTCCTCCAGGAGGAGTTAACTTTTAGCTCTTTTCTGACTCTTTAAACATGAAAATATTGCTGAGTCTCTTGTCGTTTTGATCTCGTTAAAGTGGTTGCAAAATGACATCTACCCAGTATACGTTTACTCCTTTTTCGGGCTGGGATAGATTATTTAGGAAAAAGGAATACCCTATTCTATCGCAACTAGGAGGTTTTCTCAGACATAGTTTTCTACCTTTTCGGATCTGAGGAACTATTTATGAAAAGGGATTGTTGGAGTTTACTTTTCTGTTGTCTTTCCAAACTCTCTAAACATGAAAAGATGCCGAGTTCTTCCTTTTTCAGACTCGTTAAACCCTAATGACATCAGATTCTATCATAATGACGATATTCTAGTTTCTCCTTCTTAGGGCTCATTAAATGTACTAGGATGGATTCATCCGAAGGACGAAATTATATGACAAGCATATGGTATCCTCTTCAAGCTTGTGTAAAAATAAATAGGTACTCGCCAGAAATGGTGGGGGAAATTGGAGCCAGTATCATCGTCGTGTCAGTAGTATGTCACTCTTGAACATGGCACTTGTCTGCATTCGTGTCGGGTTGGGGACATCTCATCTCATTTTCTGTTTGCCTCTGTGGGTTTGGGTGATCCTTTTTGACCTCTCATCTACTCTTTGCCTCGTTATCATGACCTCTGATCTTTTGACATCAAATAATTCCAAATCCACTGTCATGCCACCAATATGTTCAAGAGAAGTTGACCTCTGCAGTTTCAACCTTCCTCTGATTCTCATCTGATCCTGATTTACAAACATTATTTTCCTCTGTCTCGCGTCGATGATGTGGGAAACACTATGGCCCACCTTCGATCAAGGTCACTTCCTGTCGACTTTAGCTCATTATCCAGGAAATTGATCTAGAGACTCCCTTTCGGTACCTTGTAGCCTGCATGCCTCAATGGTAGGTTCTTCGCATTCGACGTGAGGTTTTTGTCATTGACCTTCGATCGGATGATTCTGCGGGTGTTCGATGCCAGCTCACAGTTCACACTCCGTGGATTGTACTTATGGTACCTTGAGGGCCATTATCATTATTGGAGGTTCCTCTCTCGTCTGTTAATAGCTTTCATCATTGGCTGGTAATCAGACGATGTTCTTGCATGTTCGACTTCAGCTCACTTATTCACATGCTTGAACTTGTACTTTGTTCGGGTTGAGATGGAGTACAAGACCCTGGATTTTGTCTGTTAGAATCCAGGCTTTGATTTTGTGGATTATTATGATTGGTTACATGACTCAATGATTGGATGGTTGCGACCATACCTGAGTCTATTTATCGATCCTTACTGGATGGCTGCATCCAATGTGCCTTGGATCTTGATTATTGTATACTCTGTTACGGATGGATGCACCCATACCACATATATATCATGTATTTGAGATATTATTTGTACTTGTCTACGCAGGTTTTCTGATGGCAGTGTTTTCAGTTGGGCGTGTTCTCGTAAATCATTTCACCCCTCTCTCTCTTTCAGGCCTCATGCTTTAGGGGGCATCTGTTACACAGTAATTTTTCACCGTCCCTGCAATCTGTCGTCCCACACATTGGAGGGATTATCCTGTGACCTGTGAGAAGTGACATGACCTGAAACCACTTTCATGGCATCCCCCTTGAAAAGGACAATCATTCCCTTGAAGACAATTTCCTGTGAAAAGCCCTAAAAATAGCCTTTTTATCCTTGGCGCGACTAGCCAGTTCAAACCTTGCACCAATGGGGGAAATCCACCAAAGAGGGCGTGCCAACTGGCAGTCTGTCCCAGTGTATCACCCGCGCCAGGTTTAATAAGGAGTGTTTTTTAAAGACAAATGGTGGAAGTTTGATTCCAACCAACTTCTAAACTGGTCTCTAAATTGAGTTGGGAGGTTTGGCTCCGGATCTCCATGTAGGGGAAGTGGTTTTCCACCTATCATGGAAGCTTCCTTGAGGATAGGGCCAATCCCACCATTGTAGGGATCCCAACTCCCCTTCCACCATCTATATAAGCTTGTCATTTTCCCTTTGCAAGCTAGCCTGAATAGAGCTGAATCAATTGTAAGGAGATTATCGTCAGACAGTCGAAGAGAGAGAGAGACTTGTCCTTTTCCTGACGAGCTTTACCGAGACGTACTCCTCTATCAACCTGCCGAAGGAAGATCCAGCATCAAAGCTCAGGTTGTATCTTTCTTTGTTTTGATTAATAATAAATGACTTCAATTATGGTTCCACTTATATGTTTATGTTTTATGTCATGAGTTGTATCTTTTCTGACTGATACATAATTGCATGTATTAGGTTTTATGCTTGTTTGTTTGTTGTTTCTTCTTGTACGTGCAGGTGTTTGATCACATTGAGCGAGAGAATTGTGATCTGCCAAAGTAGGGGATATAAGCGCCATCTTCTCGACAAATGACAACAACGTAGGACTTAAGGTAGGCCTCTTGTCGCATCTTGGTCTTTTGCAATTAGGAACTTGCATCTTAGCGTGACTCGGTTGTTGCTAGACCCAATCTGGGCTAGTAGGGATCGCCTCTATCCATGGAGGGGATTTACCTCTCCAACACATGCCATATATCAATGGAAACATCTCAATAATTAGAAACCATAAAAATCATTTTTGACCTAGAATATATGAATTTTCTAGGTCAAAATTCCCATGCAATATTGGGGTAGCCCCTGGTACTACTTGGTTTGACATCAATGACAACCGCTGAACAACAATCTCCCCCTTTGGCATTGATGGCAACACAAGTACTCCCCCTGCGATCATGACACCTCTTCCTAAAACATTCTCCCCCCCTTTGACATCAATGGCAAAGGGTAACTCCCCTTGACACACAACCATCTTGCGAACCTATACACACTTCTACTCCCCCAGACACACAACCATCCTGCAGACCCGTACACACTTCTACTCCCCCTTTATATTCTGAATAAGGAAAATCTAATGAGAACTTGGGAGAATCCCAAGCTTCTGGCAAAGATATTCCAATGCTTCACGAGTACTCTCATGATCATCAATGCTTCCTGCCCAATATGTGTCTATAAAGGCATGAATAATGAAATTTTTACCCTTGGGATACCACAAGCCATATTCTGTTGTTCCATTTAGATATCGAAGAATTATTTTGATGGAAATAATATGTGATTATTTTGGTGCTGCTTGGAATCTTGATACTTTTCCAACTACTTGCATAACATCTGGCTGGGAGACTATTACATGTAGAAGACTACCAATCATAGATCTATACAACCTCTGATCCACATCCCTAGATGATTCATCTATACTCAATTTGCAACCTGTTACCATCGGAGTAAGGACGGGTTTGCAATCTTCCATTTTGAATTTCTTGAGCATTTCCTTGATGTACTTGGCTTGACATATAAATATTCCTTTCTCTTTCTGAGATATTTGAAGCCCTAAGAAGTATGTCAGCTCACCAAGTAAAGACATCTCAAAATCACGTTGCATCTTTGTAGAAAACTTTTACTTAGTCAATCATCATTTATACCAAATATTATATCATCCTCTTTAGCTATTAGACATGCTTTAGTTTCTTCATCCAGAACATATATGTTGTTTGGAGCTTGACTTGTTGTAGCCACAATTTCACCATACCTGCCTTTCCTGATTTCACATTTTATGGAGTTGTAGTATTGTGAGTCCTTGATCACACATTTGTCCAACACTGAAAAAATTGTGATTTATGTTTTCAACCAATAGAACATTCTTGGCTAGAGCATATTTTCTTCTGAGAGGGATGGTACTTGATCCTATAACATTTGAATATCCATCATTTCCAAAGGACATAGTTCCATCTTTCTTCTCTTTCAGAGATACAAATTTCTTTCTATCTCCATTCATATGCGTTGAGAAACCGCTATCAACATACCACACATATTTTTTGTTTTGAGCCTTGAGAACAAGAGCATAATTATTAGTCTTCTTCTTCCTCCATCTTCATTTATTCTGTGGCTTCGAAGATTCTTCTGGAGGATTTTCAAGTCTGCAGTCTCTGGCTATGTGTCCAAAGTTTCGACATTTGTAACATTCAATATTATTTCTTAAATGTTCAAGTCTATTGATATTTTGTTGAGCCCTGGTAGGTTAATATTTGACAGATCTCCTGGAATTGTATTCGTTCTTGGGGTACGTGCGACATTCTATAGCTTTATGACCAAATTTTCCACATGAATAACAATAGCCATAAAAAATATGTTGGTACCTGGATGGAATTCTTCATCGAGGAGTTGTCTTCCAAGGTTGTTCTTGCGAATCTTGTCCAATGAAGTCTACATGCATGTCAGATCTCATAGGTTCATTGTATTATTTTGTAGAAGGTCCTGTTTCTTCTTCTTTGTAACCGATGTCAGTTCTGCCATTTTAAGATCGTTGATTGTTGATGAGTTCTTCCAATGACCTTGAGTTGTTGGCATAGTTTTGGATAGTTTTTCCTTTCTTCACTTCCTCACGCAGCGAGACTAATTCAGCTTATAATTCTTCCCTTTCTTGGTTTCTTTCTTCCAACTTCTTTTGAAGTGACTCTTCAATGCATTTTTGTTCTTCAACTTCAATTTTGAGACCTTGAACTTGTTCTTCAAGAGTATTGGAATGGATCTTCTCTTCCTTGAGCTCTTTTATAATCTTGATTGCTTCCTTAGAAAATTCTTCTATGGTCAATGCTTCTTCTTCGTTGTTTGATGCCTATTGTTTATTCTGCTTGGGTTTATTGTGCTTGGCCATAAAAAATACTCTCTCATTGGCTTCTTCTTTGCTGTCATTGTCTTCATCGGATGATGAGCTATCTTATTTAAAGAGAAAGTTCATTTTGGATCCTTTCTTGTTAAATTTCTTAAAGCCTTTCTTTCCTTTTGAGTTTCCATCACTTCTGTTTAGACATTTTGCTGCGAAATGCCCAACCTCACCATAGCCAAAACATATCAATGGAATTTTACCTTTGAATTTTCCCTTACCAATTTTTATTTTTCACATAACGTAATCATATTCTTTATCTGAAAGACCTTCTTCATCATCTCCCTTTTGTTCACACTTGCAAGTGCATGTCTTTTCAATTGAAGGTTGTTTGTCCTGATTGGTTTTCTTAGATGCAATGAACGTAGTTTCTAGATGCGAAGTACCCTCTTATTCATCAAGTCTCATTTCATATGCTATGAAAACTCCATGTAATTCCTCTTTTCTGAGTTTTTCCATATTTGCACTATATTCTAAGACCGATACCTTTGGGTTGAAACTCCCTGGTAACGTTCTAAGAATATTTCATATAATAGGCTTCCCGTCAACTGGCTCTCCCAATCCTTCCAGAGTATTGGTTATTTCATTAACGTATTAGAAGTATGCAACAATGTTGCAATATTATTTCATTCTGAGTTGCTCAAATTTTTCTCTATAGATTTGAAGCTTTGCTTCTTTGACATTTGAGTCACCTGCATATATATTCTCAAGCTTGTCCCATACATTTTTAGCGGTTTTACAACCAAACACGTTATGATAAGTAGTTTCAATAAGTCCACTGATAATAATATTCTTTGCTTTGCATCATTTACCAAATTCTTCTTACCTTGTTCATCCGTAGTTGATGTAAATCCATTTTGAGTAGTGTCACATACTTCGTAACCTTGCGCCAAGAGATAGACCTCCATTTTTCCTTTCCAGAGTGCATAATTATTTTCATTGAACAAAGGTACACCATTCTTGGTATGCTCCATGAGCTCCTTCTAGCTATTAAACTGTTATTGAAGGAACCAAGCTCTGATACCAATTTGGTAGGTCAAAATTTCCATGCAATATTGGGGTAGCCCTTGGTGGTGCTTGGGTTGACATCAATGACAACCACTAGTCAACAGCTTTATGATCTTGAATGCACCATAACGAATGGGTTTGAGCTTTTTACCTTCCCCTTGCATCCTTTCTTTGCTAATGTGAAACCATACCTCATATCCCTCTTGAAACTTGTGATCAACTCTATGTTTTTCATGCCTCTCCTTGTATTTGCTTTGACTTTTCTCAAGCTATTCTTGAACTTTTTGATGTAAAATATGAATTTTCTCAATGAAATTTTGAGCCTTGTCAATATCACTATGGCCATGTATTGCAACATACTTTCCAAATATGAATTCTAATGGAAATTTTGGCAAATACCCAAAGCATACTTCAAAAGGTGATGTTTGAGTTGAAGAGTGCTTTATCCAGTTGTAAGCGTGTTGAATGTAATGTAGTTTCTCATCCCACAACCTAGGATTTTTGCTGCAATATCCTCTCAATAGATGCATAATGGTTATGTTCACCACCTTGGTTTGTCCATCAATTTGTGGATGAAAATAAGTACTCTTTTTCAACTTTGTTTCCATCATACTCCAAAGATTGGACCAAAAATTCCCAATGAACCTGGAATCTCTATCACTAACAATAGAAGTTGCCAATCCAAAATGAACCCATACATGTTGAAAATAAAGTTCAGTATTTTTTTTAGTAGTAGTGGTTTTCTTACATGGCAGAAGTATACACATTTTATTGAATCTATCTACAACTACATAAAGATAATCATGTTTCTTTCTTAACATAGGTAGATCTGCAGCAAAGTCCATGGAGACACTCTCCCATGGCCTTGATGGTACTGGTAGTGGCATGTACAACCTAAGCTTCCTATTACTAGGCTTGCTTGTTGCACACATAGAACAAGCTCTTATAAAACGTGACACAGTATCTATCATGTGAGGCCAATAGCAATACCTCTATAGATGCGCCACTGTTTTTCTTACCCCAAAGTGTTCAGCAATAAGAGATGAATGAGCTTCTCTCATGACACTTAGCCTCTCTCCCTGTGGTATACACATCTTTCCCAAATGAAACAAAAAATTGTTATGCATGTGATAATCTTTTTCTTCAACTTGATTCCCTTCACTCAAACTAGCATACACATCTTGAAAATCAACATCATGTGCATAATGTTCTATGTAACTCTCATGTACAATATAATCATTTTTGAGTAAATTAGATGCATTAATGATTGGTATTGAAAGCATACCAACAACTTTATTGAAAATACCTTTCATACCTTATAACCAAGTGAAACTGTTGAAGAAATCCCATACACCTAAAATGTCATGATTGCTACATTTTTGTTTGTGATTGAAAGTATTGTAATGGTTGGTGATCGGTATGTACAATCATCTATTTACCCATCAAGTAGTGTTTCCACTTCTTTACGCTTTGTACCAACACATATAGTTCTTTGTCATATTTAGGATAATTAGTTACAACACCATTGAATGTTTCAGAATGAAAATTGATAGACTTACCATGCTGCAAAAGAACTGCGCCCATGGCATAATCACTAGCATCAGTTTGCATCTCGAATGGTTGTCTAAAATTTGGTAATGCAAGGAATGGAGCTGAACTGATATTGTCTTTTAAAGCTTCAAAATATTATTGTTACTTTCCTCCCCATTGGAAGCCGTTCTTCACACTTGTCACTGCATGCATAGGAGCTGTGATTGCATAAAAGTTAGCAATAAACTTTCTCCAATGCTGAGCTGCAGCTAAGAAACTTCTTACCTCGGTTATTGTTTTGGGAGTGGGCCAATTCACAATGGCTTCCACTTTTGAAGGTTCAATTCTCAACTCTCCTCCTCCTACAATGTGTCCCAAATAAAACAAAGAATTCTTTCCAAACTCACACTTTGACATCTTAAGAAACAATTTCCTTTCTTTAAAACAACAACCACTCTATTCACATGCAAGACATGTTATTCTCTTGTTTTGTTGAACATTAATATGTCATCTAAGTACACAATCAAAAATTCATCAAGAAATGGATGAAAAACACTATCCATAAGATGCATGAAAGGTTCTGGTGCATTACACAAACCAAATGGAATAACTAACCACTCAAAGAGTCCTTCTTTGGTTTTCAATGCAGTTTTCCATATGTCACTTTCTGAAATTCTTACTTGATGATATCCACTTTGTAAATCTATCTTAGTGAAAAAGATTTCTTCTTTGAGCTGATTAAGAAAATTGTCTATCCTTGGGAGTGGGTAATGATTCTTGACCGTAATCTTGTTCAAGGTTCTGAAGTCTACATGCATGCGCCAAGTCTCATCTTTCTTTTTTACCAAGACTATGGGTGAACTCCATGGCGAAGTGCTTGGCCTTATGATTCATTTGTCCAACATCTCCTTGATTTGCATCTTTATTTTAGCATTATACATTATCAACATGCGATACATATTGATGTTTGGAAGAGGACAATATTGTTGCAACTGAATCTCATGTTGAATCTCTCTTTTTGGAGGCAATCCTGTTGGCTTCTGAAACATCTCATGATGTGCATCAACTAAATCATATAAATCTGATTTCAACTTAGGATCACATCCCTCAAATGATTCATGATTAACATCATCTTTAGGCTTAATTATTAGAAGAACAAAATTCTTACTTGAATTTACTAGCCTCTTTACCTGTCTAGCATTCACCATAGCAATGTTTGTCTTCTTGCGATGTGTTCTAACAATATACTCCTTGCCGTCTTTGAATAAATGGTATTTATTATCATGGTGATGGAAGATCAATTTTCTATCATATAAGTAAGGAATCCCAACACAATACCTGTTATGTCAAGCAGAACCACATCTAATTCAACTATGTCAACAAAATGTGAAGTTATTGCAAACCGCAATATAAACTTATTTGAAACCTGTAAATTTGCATCCTTACAAATCCAACCAAGTGTATATGGTTTTGGATGTGGTATGGTCTCAAGTTTAAGTTTCTTGACCAAGTCTTTAGAGATTAAGTTTTCTTGTGACCCACTATCAAACAATGTGTCAATCTTGGTATGTTTGGATATGACCCTCACATGAAACAATTCAATTATTTCTTCTTCATTTGGAGCATGTATGTGACAGTTTTATGTAATAGTACTGGGTTTAGTTTCAATTTATTTTCCCTTCATGTTCTTCAATCCCATGGCTGTAATTTTAGATTCATCACCTGAATCCTCTCCTAAATCATGTTGAGTTGTAGCTGCAATTTTATGTTTCCCTTTGTTGTTGTATTTCTTAGGCCTCATTTCAAGATATAATTTCCAACAATGAGCTTCATCATGGACTTCTTCTGAACATTGTTTACAAACCAATTTTTTCCCCCTCTTTCTTAACAGATGCATTCTTTTTTCTTTTACCTTTTGAGGTATTCTATTTGTTTTTACCCTTAAAAGTTTTCTTTCTGCCCTCTTCATAAATGTTTTTCCCTGTAGCTTCTAGATTTGTGGCCTAAACACATACTTCATCTAGTCTTGTGGGGTTAAACATGAGAATAATATGTTTTAGGTAGCTATGTAAACCTCCTATGTACTTGAGAAAAGTATCTTGGCTCTACAAATCTACCCCTAATAAGAGAGCTCTTCTCCTAAATTCTTGGGTGTATTCTGGCACATTCTGTCCCTTCAATTGCCTAAATTTTTGCTAGTTCATTATGGCTTTCTGCATATGAGATAATGGATACAAATATTGTTTTATTATAGTAATGAAATCAATCCATGATAGAATAATCTTACCATGCTTCTTGATCTCCTCCTTTGTCTTGGCTTCCCACCAAATAAGTGTTGCACCTTCCATTCTAAATGAAGCTAATTGGATTTTGGTATCATCATCTTGAAGGTCCTGGATTATCAAATAGACCTCGAATTTCCTATTCCAATTATCAAGATTTTCTGCATTGACTTCACCATTAAACTTTGGAAATTCAAACTTAACATCAAGTTAAAAAAAAAGGACTTTTACCAATGTTCTTTGACTTGTGTGGCTGATGTACTGAAGATGAAGTAGAGGATGATAATGATGAGGGTGAGGATGATGGCTCTCCATTGCCTCCATTTCCTCCATTGCCCTTATTTGACTTATCTTCATCATTGTGACCTCCTGAAGATCCCTGTCCTTCCTTGTGAATTTTACATCCTTCTCCTTCCAGCCTCTCATTCCTTTCTTGATAAAGGATTATAACCGTCTCATTCATGTCAAGGAATGATTTCTTGAACACTCTTTCTTCCTCTTTGGGATCAACTTATTCATGGATTTATCCTTCTCTATGAGACATGATTAATGCAACTTCTGCTTCCTTAGGAGGTGAACTAGGTGGTGGAGATTGTGGAAATCTTGCTCTCCTTTCCTTTGGCTCTTTTGAGGCCCTTCTGCTCCCACCAATTTTCCTTCTCCTCTCTTGAGCCTAAGCCTTGTAAGCATCTAAAAAATTTCAAACAGTTAAACAAATATTTGCAAAAAAAAAAAAAAAACACCAGAGAATAAACTCTAGCTCTGATACCAATCTGATCTGAAAGGCTTGTATTAGTTTTGATATGCTAAGTGTCTTTTCAGTTATAAAAGATGTGCATGCTTTTCTCTTTAGTTGTCTTCAGTATTGGGGATTTTAACCATGAATAGTAGATGATTTTAGTGAATTAGAAGCATGAAATAAGCACAAAATACACTGAAAAACAATGAAAAATAGAGAAATAAGTCACCACATAACATTTACATAGCAGGTATGATGAAGTATTTCACCCCTCGGGGGCTACATCTGCTGGTCCAGCTCCCAATGGCATGTCCATCTTTCATTATGCTCAAAATTTTGAAAACACATGTAGTTACATGCCTCTAATGGTTGTTTTCTCTGTACCAATGGCTCCAAAATGCTCCAATTAGTCTAATTGACTCTTCATTCTCTCAAAATGGGAGAAAATTGAGTCTCCAACTCATTTTCCCAGTAACACCTAGAAAATCTCCACTAATTGTGGAGAACTCCACTTAACTGGAGTTAGTTTAGTGCATTGTGCGCAAATTTAGGGCGCCTCCAAGAATCCCGCAAGCACTAACCACAATATTTAATGTTATGGTTGGGTGGCCACATGCCAACCCAAACCATGCAGTGATAATTATCGGCGCAGTGGAGCTCAAGGCTTAAACCATGGGTAATAACATTTAAACCGGAGTTTGAAGTTGTGTTAATGAGACTGCCAGAGATAAGGCTTTAACCGTGAGGAGAAATACATGTGATAAGGTTGAGATGGTTGTGATAAATGTCATGGGTTAAAAACTGTCGAAAGTTATGTTTATTGTAACATTTTCCATGTGAATTCTCCAAATGGACCATTGGCGGGTTGGGACTGCCGGCGATCCCCACTGCCAAATGGCAACACATTAATTTTCAAATAGAACCTGACCACTAATATGGTTAAGTAAAAACATAGCGTAGATGGTGGAGACCTATGCGTGTTATGCCGGAGGTTGCAGAGTTGAGCCCTACTGACCTCTACCAAAATTTTACACTAACACGTTGGGGACATGTGGCAGCGTCAGGGCTGGTCATGTGTCACTGTATAATCCTCCAAAAAATAATGTACAACCATTCAACAAATGATATCGTGCCACTGTCATCCACTGACTGGCTCTAATAAAAGGAATATTCTTCGAAATACTCCTTTTTGCTAACTATACATCTACCATGCCGAATGGGCATCCTAGTCAACCCTATCGCAAAATTTAGTTGTTTAGAATTTCGATCAGAACGTGATATCTCCTTCATACAACATCAGTTTTTCGAACTTTTCACGGTGCCAACATCATGAATAAGAGATCTATGCAACCATCCTAGTTTCAAACCAATCCTGTAACTTTCAATTTTGAGAAAAATTTATGAAATCTTGATTAATTGTTGATCTTCTTGTTTTGGTAGTTTTTTGATGAAAAGAACAACATAATAATAATACAAGCTAATTATAAATAAAATTAAAAATAAATCACATGAAGTTATCAATTTGAAGAGAAATCATCTTAGTTGTAGCCCTTTAGATTTCTCGACATGGTATCAAAGGTAAGGTTGGCTAAAGGCATGATGAAGATAACTACATACTTCAAGAAATCACTGAAGAAATGTTCTATGGTGGTAAGTCTTCTCAAGAAAGTTATCAAGGAATTACAAAATCTCTTATTATCCATCAAGAATAGTATGACCAAGACTTCTACAAATGAAAAAGGGTTATTCTCAGCACCTACAGTACATTTGAGGATGAGAATGTTTGGGTAATCAATAGTGTAGCATTAATACATATTACAGGTGAGCACAAACTACTAAATACCTTATCAATAGGAAAATATTCATACTTTGTTGAACTTGGTGATAAGAATAGCTATCCTGTAAGAGGAATTGGATCAAATTTTTTGGAGCTAGAAAATGGTGAAAACATCCATCTCAGTAACATTTTATTCATACCAAGATTATAAAATAACTTACTTTATATTTTATGTATAGAAGATAAGGGAGATAGAGTCGTTTTTATAGATGAAAATTTTGTGGTATGGGATAAAAGCTCTAACATAAAAAATGCAAAGATCATTGGGATTCATGAACGAAGACTCTACAGGTTGTTGGCCCCTGTAATACTCCAAATTTTCCATAAGCTAATTGGAATATTAGAGTTCTTAATTTTCTTATTTAGTTAAGTAAATAAAAGGGTGGAGGGACACATAAACCCAATAGATGAATAAAATCCACTTCTATAGTGTGAATGTGGTTTAATTGAGTAGTGGAGTAGCATTATGGAGTACTAGAGCAGCACAATAAGGAAGAAAGAGTGGAGGTCATGGAGCAATAATGAGGAAGATAATGAAGATAATGGAGAAATAATCATGAAGTGATGGAGGAAGTGGTGCATTAAATGCACACATGATGGAGGGAGTGGAGAGTAATTTTAGTAGTGATGGAGATCATATAGGACAATGCAGTATTTATGGAGGCTAGTGGCCACATGTGCAGCGCAGTAATGAGGTGGGACAAGGCTAGATAAGGCTCAAAAACATAAAAGGAAGATGAGGAAATCAAAGCAAATGGAGTCTGGATTTTATTGTTGAGTGTCGTAAGACATTTTTTTGCATGTTTCAGCTGTTTAGCTAAGTCTTTTGTGCTGTTTAGCATCAGGTGTTCTCGAGCGGGAATCCCACCCTTACCCATAGGGGACTTAGAGTGATTACTTTGGGAAGGTTTTATTGGGTAGCATTCATCATCCAATAATCAGTGCCACTTTCAACCACTCTCATCTGCACTTCTAGCTACAAGAATTACGTATTCCTGAACTCGAGTTTGAGAGTTGGAAGGTTTTTCTCAATACTTTAGATGAGAAACCTTTGGAGGGATCAACCCTATAAAATATGGATACATTGCAATATTCTAGGAGTTTCATTTTCATATCTGGCACCAAGCCATCTGTCTATTCTCCTATGCAGCAACATTTCATGTAGGAATTGCGTAATTCTACAGTGAGGGTTTGAGGAGAAGAGGAAGTTACAATCTATTCAGCTTGGAATCCTATAAGTGATTAATCCTTCACTCCAAGGATCACTTCAGGAACCTAGGATCAGCATTATATTATCTATCAGCAGGATACATCATTATCCCTCCTAGACAGTGCAGTATTTCCCACCAGGTGTGAATGCAACAACTGCATATTCAGTGGAGGAGCTAGATCTCAAGTTTTGAGCTTGGGAATTGGGAGAAGGGACCAACCCTTTAGTTAGTGAGCTGAGTGGCTGTTATTGCAGCTGATAGATCATTATTTCAACCCCATATCAGCAGTTGTCTCTAGGGAGTGCATAACTCAGCCAGGAGGGGTGCAGTGTGCAACCCAAAAATGGCCGAATTTCCAAACTTTAAATACGGAAAAACCATTTCTGGGTTTTTTTAGGTTTTGCGAGTAGAATCTATGGTTAAAATCATGGATATTTTTTAGCACTCCAAAAACCTCTCACACATAGATATTATTCCCAGCAGTGGTAATTTCCAACAACAACAGTTTATACTTTCCAGTGCTAAGTTTCATTAGTGTATTTCAGCCATCTTGTGGCTTGAGTGCATTACTTTTGGAGCATTGTTTAATTAAATTTATGTTGATACATAATGATATGGCTCAAATATTTCTGCTAATTTTTTAATTTCTTGATGTTATATTATAGCATTTCCAACATTTTGCAGTTTTGTACTTACATTATGGTCATTTCCTTGATTGAAATGTTATAAATGTTCTATATTCTTGTTTCTCCCATTTTGGGATAATACAGTGGTATGAGAGCATGATCTTTGGCTCAACTTGTGGGCATTTCATGACATCATAAGAATAAGAAGAAGAAGTAGAAAAAGAAGAAGTCTTCAATGGCGGAAGGATGGAGTTTTTCCACACTTCTCTTCAGATCTATGCAGGATCTCACCATGGAGATCAAATAAATGAGAAGGGAAAGGAAAAAGGAAACCTCAATAAGGTTTCAAAATGGAGAAGGTCCAAGAACTTCCTAATAGCAGTATAAGCAACCGACGATGCAGAAAGTTCCACGACGCCTTACTATTCCCACTTTCCTTGTAAAAGGAAATGAATGGAATGGAGATAGAGGATATTTGGAGAATGAGACTCTTAGTGATTATCTTGCAAAGTACAGACCTCAATCTAGAGAATTCAAAGAGAATTTGACTTTCAAGCAGTTTTTCCAAATTAAAGAGAACTAGAGACCCCGCAGCAGTAATAGAAGAAGAGGGAATTTTCAGAATATATTATTTATTCCTACATTTGATGGGTCACCCAAAATCATGTCAAAGGCTTGGATGGAGAAGTTAGATGATTTCTTCCAACTACACCCAGTAGCAGAAAAGGAAGCCATTGAGATTGGAGCACTGCACCTTGAGGGTGAACCAAACGATTGGTGGTTCAGTAGATTGAAACATGCAAGAGTGAATTTGTATGAACAGTTCACTCAAACATTGGTAAAGAGGTTTGATAGAAGAAACCCGCAAGCACATTCCATTGATAAATTCTCCAAAATAAAGAGAAAGTGTATGAGGAGCATAAGGGAGATGTCCATGTTGAAACACTGGGAGAAGAGAAACTACCACCACCACCAAATACAGTAGAGGTGCTTGTATCAGTAGGAGGAGCACTTTCATTTTGTGTTCCTAATACTTCCACATTGAGAGTCCAAGGAATGATTCAGGAGGTGCATGAGGTAGAGGAAGAAGATACCAGCGCTGGTGCAATAGTAGAGGAGAAGCCATCACCATCACCAACGGTTGGAGAAGCAATTGCACCGGTTGGAGGAAATATTGTAGCTTTACAAGATGTTCCCAAGGTATGAAAGCATTTCCACCCCACATTATTTCAGCACATCAGATTGAGATTTGTGGGGTCATACCATCAGGGCAATTGCATGACCAAGGGTTAGAGCACATTGCTGATTTGGAGCAACAGACTATCACTATACAGAGGACCCTTGACTGGCTCAAGGAGAAGATGTATCGCTATCCTAGTTGGAAATTGTTAAGATGCACACAACACTTTGTGTTGGAGTGTGGATTTTTTGAGGATGGGATTAGCACAGTCCCAATTCAGGGAAGCGATAAAATAGATTTCCAGAACCATAAGTTACTGTCGCATGAGTTGTCATATTATATTTATGACAAAGAGATATTTACCATTATGCATGTATTGGTTAAATTCCAATAGTTTGTGACTAGAAGTAGATTCCGAGTGAATACCAACCACCATAGTATCCAAAATATTTTTGAGGAGGAGCAATAGTTGTAGAAGAGGTAACAATAGTGGATCAATACAATGCAAGACTATGAGTTCAACATTATGTATGGAGAGGGCCATGTGACAAAAGATGCACTATCATGGATATCATCAACGCTATCATTGAGGAGCAGTGATGATTTGAGGGCCCAATTATTATTTGAGAATTATGATGACTGCTTCACTTATGAAGCATTGGATGGGCAGATGGTAGATGGTAGACATCATGTAATGGATAACTTCTTCCATTATCAAGATAGAGCCTTCTTGATGAGTACTTCACAACTCAAAGAGAATTTTCTGCATGAAGCATATTCAAAACCTCATAGGTTCTACCGAGCCATCAATGAGAGGTTCTGATGGAGAGACCTCAAGGAGGATGCACTTCTACATATCATGAAGTGCAAATATTGTCGTCATATTTTGGAGGATGGTATTGTCGACATTGATCTGTTGTCGAGGTATGAACATTGCTTCAACATTTTCACACAGTACATCTCTTCACCTGTGACCAGATTATCTTTCTGGGATGTATTCATGCTTTATGGTGTTTCTAAGGCCATAGATAGTGATGAGGAAAATTATTGTATGAGAATTTTTTGAGGGGAGCTTCTCCATTTGGTGGATATTGAGATGGTGTATGATATTATTCATCACCCATAGTTGGATGGATGGATGGAGATGATGAGAAAGTGGCTGAAAATCTACTTGCAGATCTATGACTTGGGGCAGCAAGAAGCGTGGATGTGTTGTCTGCTCTTGGGTGAGTATGGTTACCACCCAAAATTTCAGATTGGTATGTTCCATGCCTTGCACAGTACTGAGGTGATGCATCAGTAAAAGGCATGGATGTGTTGGCTACTCTTGGGAGAGTATGGCCAAGAAATTTCATTTTATATGCCCATTGGTATATCATTGTTTCCCACCTTGCATCGTAGTGATGAGATGCAACAATTGGAGGCATGACTGCATTGGTGACTTTTAAGAGAGTTTGGCCATCACATGACCTATCACATGTCAATGGGTATGTTATTGTTTTGTACTTTTCATGATAATCATATGATGTGGTAGCAGTAATCCTGGTTATGTTTGTCTGATGTGACATTCTACATGTCAATCAGTATATCACTGCTTCATGCTTTGTAGTATGATGATGTGGGGTGGCAGCAAGAGTCATTGTTACGCTGGCTACTCTTGGGAGAATATGGATTAACATTCTCCCATACCTTACATAATGATGATGTGGGATGGAAACAAGAAGCCTTGTTGCGTTGGCTTATGTTAGGAGAGTATGGCCACAATACCTACAATGATGATGGTGTGATATGGCAGGAAGAGGAAGTTCTGTGGTGGCTGCTATTGGGAGAGTATGGTTTGAAATTTCACATGTCAACCCATATGTCCCTTTTTACTACTTTTCACAGTGTTGATATGATGCTTAGATAAAGTAAGGCCACCAGGGCCAAGGATTGGAGCATGGAGAGACACAACCTACTCCATGTAGCATGGGTTGGAGATATAGTTTATGAGTTGGGACTTTACGCTTGGGGAAGGAACCACTACACTTCACATATCTCATGTAGAGAAGAGGCTCTTGGACAATAGATGGTTGCCACTTGGTGAATCATTCATGAAGAGACGCATCTAGCTACACAATTGGTGGCCATTATAGACATTCTAGAGAGTCAGATATGGAGTTGGGCATTCATAACACATTGGAGAAGATGGGGAAACCTTCCATACGAGGAAGCCACTTGGGAGGGAGATGGATTTCTACAACATCCACTTTTGTAGTTGCTTGAGGACAAGAAACATTTTGGCGGGATAGAGATCATGGAGGAAAACACAGTCTTTATGGAGGCTAGTGACCACATGTGCAGCATAGTGATGAGGTAGGCCAAGGCTAGAGAAGGCTCACAACCATAAAAAGAAGATGAGGGTAGCAAAGCAAAGGGAGTCTGGATTTCATTGTTGAGTGCCATAAGGCATTTCTTTACATGCTTCAGATGTTTAGATAAGTTTGTTGTGTTTTTTAGCACCAAGTGTTCCCGAGAGAGAATCCCTCCCTTACCCATAGGGGACTTCAAGTGCCTACTCTGGGAAGGTTTTCTTTGGAAGCATTCATCATCCGGAAATTAGTGCCACTTTCATCCACTCTCATCTACACTTCCATCTACATGAATTATGCATTCCTGAACTTGGGTTTGAGAGTTGGAAGGTTGTTCTCAGTACTTCAGCTAGAAAATTGTGGAGGGATCAACCCTGCACACTTTGGATCCATTGAAGGCTTCTGGGAGTTTCATTTTCATATCCGGCATAAGGCCATCCATCTATTCTCTTATGTAGCAACATTTCCTGTAGGAATTTCGTAATTCTATAGTGAGAGTTTGAGGAGAAGAGGAAGTTCCAAGCAACTCAACTTGGAATTTTATGAGGGATTAATCCTTCACTTCAGGGATCACTTCAGTAGCCTAGGATCCAAATTTTATTATATATCAGCAGGCTACATCATTAGCCCTCCTAGAAAACCCAGTATTTCCCAGCAATTATGCATGCAACAACTGCATATTCAGTGGAGGAGCTAGATCTCAAGTTTTGAGCTTGGGAATCGAGAGAAGGGACCAACCCTTTAGTTAGTGAGATGAGTGGGTGTTATTGCAGTTTATAGATCATTATTTCAGCCCCATATCAGCAGTTCTCTCTAGGGAATGTGTAAATCAGCCAATAGGGGTGTAGTGTGCAACCCAAAAATGGCTGAAATTCCAAACTTAAAATCTGGCCAAACCATTTCTGAGTTTTTCTGGGTTTGTCAAGTAGAATCCATGCTTAAACTCCTAAATCTTTTCGAGCACTCCAATAGCCTCTCGCACATAGATATTCTTCCTAGTAGCAAAAATTTCTAGCAATAGTAGTTTATACTTTCCAATGCTAAGTTTCATTAGTGCATTTCAACAATCTTGTGGCTTGAGTGCATTCCATTTGGAGCACTTTGTACTTACATTGTTGTTGATAGATAATGATATGGCTCAGTTTTTCGGCTAATGTTTTAATTTCTTGATATTATATTCTGACATTTCTAGCATTTTATAGTTTTGTGCTTACATTTTGGTTATTTCCTTGATTGAAATGTTATAAATGTTCTATATTCCCATTTCTCCCATTTTGGGATTTTACAACACCTCTCTCTCAAGCTTTGGCTCACAATGAAGTTAGTCAATTTGAACTTTGGCATAGAAGGTTTGAACACCTTCACTACAAAATATTACAAACTCTAAATTCAATGGTGAATGACATCATTGAAATTAATGAGGATCATGAAGGAGTATGTAAGGGATGTGCATCAGGTAAAAATGTTAAGAGACCATTTGGAAGCAGTGCTTCAAGTTCAAACGAAATTGTCGATCTCATTCACTCTAATGTTTTTGATACTATATCTACAAAGTATCTTGAGGGTCATATATACTATTTAACATTCATCGATGACCACTCAAAGAAAAATTAGATCTATATGTTAAATTCAAAGGATGAATTATTTGACAAATTTCAAGAATTTAAAGCAGAAGTAGAGAACCTTAGAGAAAGGAGGATAAAGGTACCAATATTTGAAAATGGAGGAGAATACACATCTAAGGAACTCATAGCTTCCTATATGGAGGTTGATATTAAGAGGAAGATGATAGTCCCATATAATCTTGAACGAATGAAAGAATATATCAATTGAGGAAAATGTTAGAGCCATGTTGCATCGTTAATACTTTCCTAAATTTATGTTTGGAGAAGCAACAAAAAATAATGTGTATCTTAAAAATCTAATTCCTCAAATATCACTAGATAACATGACTCCTAAGGAAACTTTCACTAGGAAGACACCAACCATAGAACATCTCTAAATATTTTGTTTCCATGTCTAGTTGTATCCTACAAGCATGAAAGGAATATGTTTTGGCTATATTAATACTTTAAAGGGATGTAGGATCTACATAAAGGAAGGACATTGAATAGAAGTAAGTTGATATTTTATCCTTATGAAATTATTTCATTCAAGAAATAAAAGGACCTCCCTCCATTGACTCTCATGATGAAAAACTTTCAATATTTGAAGAGGAATGCACTAGAGAGGAAGAGGATTAAAATCATGAAGAAGTAGGCTCCGTTGAACCACTACCACAAGTCTTCATGCTCGAGAGCAGAAGGATACCTAATTGGTTAAAGTCTAGTCTTCTAGATGCACAGGCACATGGAGAAACCAATGGTACGTTTAGGGAATGTAAGAAGTCTGAAATATATTTAGGCTATTAAGCCCATATGAAAAAGTTAATTGAAGAAAAACCATCCACTTTTGAAGAGGTTTTCAAACACCAGGAATGGAAAGATGCCATGAATGAAGAATATAAATCAATAATGAAGAATAGAGTTTGGGATATTGTTCCTAGGAATGAATTAAAATCTATCATAACTTCCAAGTGGCTCTACAAGATTAAACATGCCTAAGATGGAAGTATTGATAAATATAAGGTAAGTTTTGTGGCTAGGAGTTTATCCTGATAAGAAGGAATCGATTATCAAGAGGCATTTGCAGCTACAACAAGGTATACAACTATACAATCATTGGTCTCTTTGGAAGCATCGATGGGATGGAACATCCGTGAAATGAATGTAAAAACAACATTCCTGAATGATACTATCAATGAAGAAGTATATATAGAACAACCCTTGGGATTTGAACTAAAATATAGAGAGAATCATGTCTGCAAGTTGAAGAAGGAAATTTCTAGCCTTAAGCAAGCACCAAGCACTTGGCATGCAAGGATGGACACATACCTACAAATATTGGACTTCTCGAAGAGTTTTGTTGATATAAATATCTATGATAAGGTTGTGAAGGATGAGCCCGTAATAATTCTTATATATGCAGATGATATTCTCATGAAACATGTGGAAGGTTGTATTCAATAGTGTAAATAGAAATTGGAAAAAAAATTCCATTGGAAGGAGCTAGGGTTGGAGATGAGCCTCAGTATTGCAGAAAGAATGTTGCAACTCCTAAGGCTACCAACTTTAATTATTAACCCAGGGTTCGTAAAAACGTAAGAGGTGTTGGAACTATATTTGAAGCATAAAATGTGTCCTTATTTATTTGATCTGGTGTAATAGAGTGAATTTCATGAAATCAAATCTTAGACAAATTGTAATAATGGAAATGTTACCTTGAAAATAAATTAATCAACAATTTGTGATTGAAATCCTAAGAGCATGAATTCAAATAAATAGGCCTAATATACTTTGTAAAAATTCATGTCCTAAGTTGTGTTTATTATTTCTCAATTATGGATTTAGATCTTAGGGGTCATTATTCAAGCCTAAGAGACAAAAGCCAAGCTTTGGGATCAAATATGGTCAAGTCTACACATGCTACTAGAGTGCTACAGGAAGTCATGTTTTGCTACAGGAAGTCCTATTTTTCTACAGGAGGAGATAACTCACCGAATGAACAAATAAATCAAATAAAAATTGGAAGGGAATTTTTTTTTATTAATTGTGATTCTTAGGACTCCATTCCAAGTGGAATCACTCTAAAATACCCTTGTTAACATGTGCTAAAAAATAACAGAAATTACTATTCTCAAAACTGGAAATTCAACAATTAGTGAGCTAGTTAACCTATCAAATGCCTAACATAATCAGGTAAAAATGAAATGGGGTATATTTTTTATTAACTTTAATTTTTTTATGACCCAATACAAGTGGAATAAACTCAAATGAAGCTTATTAACATGTTCTAAAATATAGCATAAAATTACTACTATTTTGCTAAAAGGGACTTCCAAAAATCCTATATTTGTGAACTAGTAACCCAATCCAAGTATCTCAATGATGAATATGACTTTTAAAAGTTATTAGAAGCATGAATCATGACTAGTACTCTATAAATAACCTGTAAAAAAACTCACTTCAACTATTTAACAAATATATCCTACAACAAAAGAAGCATGAACAGTAAATTCATAAACAAGACATGAAAGTGAAAAAGACATTCAAAGGACATAAGGAAATTGTACAAGAGAGATTTGAGGCTCATGGGATTTCCAATCCCAAGGAAAATCAGAGTCCTAACAAAGAAACCAAGCTTTAAAAGATAAAAATGGCACAAAACTTCATTATTTGAATCAATCCAAGTACATCCCTGCAAGAAATGAAAATGGAGCTGCTAAACAACACGTTTTGTCCAAACAAAGACTAGGAAATACATGCCCCTAGAGAAAAATTATAATTGGTACTTATAAAAATTGATGGGGAATCATTCTCCTTGAAAGGAGGAATATTTCCCCTCCAAAATCTCTCAAATGGTGGATCTGGTTCCCAACACAAGGAATTTGCATTAAATGACACGAACACATTCCTATATTTTCTCAATCATTAGAGCTCTAGAATTTCTCACTAATTTCATGATATTATTTTAATTTATTATCCAATATTAATCCTCCTATAGTAGGGAGAAAGTCCCTAAATATTCTCCTCCTCCAAATCTTCATGATATTCCCAATATTCTCACAATATTCTTCAAAAGTAAATAATATAAGGAGCAAATATGCAATTATATCTAAACCTTCCTAATTAACATATTAAAGCTACAAATATGACGTATAATGCAAAGAGAGAGGTTTAATTTGCTGAAGGATGGTCATGTGGGCCTTTATTTATGTCTAATTTGGAGGCCCATCATACCCACCTACTGAAACTGCTGCTCATCCTCTGAGCAACTTAGTGACCTATATGTACCTAATTCATGACCCTGGTGGCCTCCTTAAAATATCAAGCTCCCTCAGAAGGAATTTTGGCACATATTCTCTTTCTCCATCCTCTTCCTCTTATTTCCCAACTTCTTTATTTGCTTCTTCTTCTTGTCTGTGGACAAAGAAAATCCATGTTTCTAAAAATATAATTGCAATTCCTTTTCTTATGAGGCTCAATTCAATGAGGACATCCATATTTTTTTTTTTTTTGTATTCATAAAATTTTATAATAATTTTCCCATCGGTTGTATTACTAGAAAATAAAAAGTGTAGCTTTTTTGTTGAGATATGGAAAGGATAAATATGTATTTAACCTTACTTTGGATGATGTCATTATAATCCTAGGTTTTGGGGGTAAAATTTCTCAAAATCAGGGTCTTTTGCAGCTCACGGCAATTTCCTATAACACTCTGTCTTCTCCTATAGCAAATTTGTCCCTTCTTGTAGCAGCTTTGTTTCTCTTATAGTGGTGATGCCTGATCTTGTAGCACTTGCAAATCAACTCTATATATATATATATATATATATAGAGAGAGAGAGAGAGAGAGAGATTTAGAATCCTATATAACCCCTAGTAATATCTAGCTTGACTGTTGATGCGTTATGAGCATCTCTACCTTTTTATGGAATGAAAATCAATACATTTGAAGTTGATCCTTGTTATTTTATTTCTTTCTATGGTAGTCAGCTCACTGTGCTTGGTGATCTGATCCAAATTATTTGTAATTATCACTTTCCTTAATTTGGCTTTTCCATGTTGCATGAGTGAGGGAGTTTCTTTCACTTAATTGGTTGAGGGTGGCTAAGACTATTGACCCATCCTTAGCTCATAAAACCTCATCTCTCATGCATTGACAATAATTTCTAACCATAACATGCTCAAGAGAAAAGGTAAATAACATTTCATACATGTACCTACCTGTGATGTCGATTTGCTAAAGACGCTTCAATGCTGGAGCTTGGCCATTTACATCATGAAATTAGAGGGAGTTGACTCTTTTTCTGTTCCTGGTTCATGTCTTCATAATTTGATAATACCTTGAATGATAACTTTTATGTGTGTGTGTAGGTGCCTTTTTGATGTATAGGATGTTACTGGTGGTGAAATGCCTTCTTGGAGTGACATTTCCTCTTCATAGTCACCTCGCAAGTTTTCTTTTATTCCTGGTGATCAATAAAACCATATAGTGCTTTTTGGTGATTACATATGTTTTCTATATGAAGATGTTTCCTTCTGTAGTATCTATTATTTGTATTTTTTTTACCTCCAATATGCATGTGGTGATGAGGGAGAGTGTGGTAATTATTTAGGATAGTGATAGGCTTATGACGAAGTAGTGTGGGATTGGAAGAATGATGTGAAGGAACTCTTTGTTTTTGTAAAATTTGTGTTTATAGATGGGACATAATGAAGGGTTTGAGTGGAAAATATCTTTGAGTGAGATGGAGGAGTGATGAGAGGATGATGGGTAATGGTGGGAATGCCTTCTTAATTATGTTTTTATACTACAAGGCCATTGGTGACTTCCCTTTCCCTCGATCCTCCCTCTTGTTGCTTTTCATAACCCTCCTATAGCACCAGAGGACTTCATGTAGAAACACAGGTCCTTCCTATATCACCCCTAAGAGAGAGTGAAATTTTGGTTTTGAGCTCATGAGATGGTGGAGAAATATGTTTATATTAGTTAAGGGTATGCATATGAGATGTTATGTATGGAAGGATGGAGGAGAGATAGGTGAGATTTTGTAGCAATTCTAGTTATTCTTGTAGCATTTTAGGAAAATCTCTTGTAGCAGTGTTCTTTTATCCATAATGCTCAAACGGTAGACTAGATTTACCTAAAAATTTTTGAGAATGTTTCAATCATCAGTATGACCCTTCGCATAAAAAATCTCAGCCATTGGACGAACGAACCTCGAAAAAATTTAAAAATGGATTTAGGTGATGGAGGTCGATTTATCAAAACATGTGCACTAGAATTTTCTTATTTTCCTTGAGCATGTTACCATCACCTATATGCATATCCCCATGAAAAATCTCGGCCAATGGATGCATGGTTTTTAAGAAATAATAATAACAAAAAAATTATATGTGTATTTTGGTCTCCTGTAGCAAAACATAACCCTCCTCTAGCATTTTAGGAAAAGGAGGAAAATAAATGAAAAATTATTGGGAATGGTGAATGGATGTTTGAAATCGATGAGGGTGATGGATTCACACAGCCTTGGACCTTTTGGATGATATTAGAAAAGGAGGAGAAAGTCCAAGTTTGACCTCCTTTGACTAGATTTTTGACCATTTTTTTCTTTTGGTGCTAACTTGTTTTTGTTTCTTGCAAAGGTTGGGGAGCACCACCATTCATTATAGAGAGATACATGGAGCAAATAATTTTTATTTTCACTTTTTTCATTTTTTTCATTTTTTTCTCTTTTTTTAGGTCTACTAGCTGCCTCAATGAGGTTTTCAACTAGTAGGTATGCCTAGGCGCCTCAAAGGAGGTTTTCACCTAGGATATTTTAGTTTTCTCTTATTTTCTCTTTTTTCCAGCAAATTGATCACCTCATGGAGGTTTTCAATCAGTGAGCCAATCTCAGACATCTTAAAAGAGGTTTTCACCTGAGATTTTATTCTTTTATTTTTTTGTCTCTTTCCATTTTGTTTTCTATCCTACTCTACTTGAAAAAACAAAACTTCTTTCAAGTATAGGAATACTTCCAATGGATCCATTTTGACATCAATATGACATATAAAATCATGTGTAGGCTTGAAATATATGCTTTGACATGTACCTAAATATGAGAGACCAACTGCCTTAACTAAGATGATATCAAGTATTGTTGAAGAAGAGTGTGTTGGTGCAAATTAATGATTGTCTAGAACCATATTTCAATATAGTTGTGATGCCCTTGGTCCACTTGCACATTTGGATCTCTTTTTGTGTCATCTTCTAATATGGCATTTAAATATTAATATTTTTATTGATTGTTTCCTTGAACACATGGAGGATCTAATGGTAAACATGAAGGAACTTTCTAAATATCTAATTCTGATGTCTTCTCTTCATCAAGTGCAGCCCATGATTATCTAGTCTTCTTATTTGAATATTGTTTTTCTAAATTTTGTCCTTCAATAAAATCAAGAGAATCTCTTTTTTGCAATACTCTTCCGGAGCTAATATGAATATCATTTATATCAAGAGGAGATTTTTGGAAGTGTTGTACCTCAACATTGTAAGTGGGTTGAGCTACTTCCTTTTGTGTGCTTGGAAATAGTGGCATGGGTAGTTGAGTGGGAGTGGATCTATGAGATGGAAGTGGTTTGGATTGTGGTTATGGTGGAGGTGGATGGTATGGATAACATGGATTTGGGTATGGAGGATATTGAGGAAAATATTGAGGATATTGTGGATTTATCTCATAAGGTTCTTTCCAACCTTGTTGCCAAGATTTCTTTTGGGGTTGAGATGGCCAAGTTTTCCAAGGAAAGGGTGTGTTCCAATTACTTTGAGATGGATGTGTAACCTCGAAATTGTTAATTAGGGTCTTGCATCATACTGGGTTGACTAGGCAACCATAGTCCTCCCGGAGCTACATAACATAGTTTCTTTGGTGATTTAATTTATCCATTGTTCTCTTAGTAAACTTCCTTCAACCTCGATAATGAAGTGAAATATTTAATAATATGTGATTATGCATGGAAAATAGAAATATCAACATATTTTTTTTCCTCATCTTTCATTATTAACATTTCTACTTGTTCACTTATATTGCGAAGAATTTATGTTTTAAAGTTATCAAGAAAATTTCCAAGTTCAACTTGACCTACCAATCTTGATGCTGATTTACTTAATCTTGCCCTTCCTCTTGAGATGTGCTTGCATGTTAAAAAAATTTCTTCAAATGATAATTGATGTACATCACTTGTACTCATTTGATCAAGGAGATCAATCCACTCATCTCTAATTTCTCTAATTAATAGGGTCTTTAGTGTTTCATATCCTAAATGATGTAATTTTTCCCTATTAAAATTATACATGAACCTCTCTATTAGATCCTCAAAGCTCTCATCTTGTTTTTTATTTATTATAAATATTTATTGTTTAAGATCATGATTTTTATATTTTATATAGATATATTTTTCATATCATTAAATGATCTTATTGAATTAGTCCCTAAACTCATGAAACACTTAAGAGCTTTATCCTTCAATATTTTTGGAAAGAATATCAATTTTTGAGTGTTTAATAAGTAACCATAAGATCTAAAAAGGATTTAAAATTCAAAGAGAAAGGTTTCCAAATCCTCTGACCTCATACCATGGAAGTTGGGAAGGCAAGATGCAGGGATGTTCTTCATATGGAAACTAGTATTAATATCTTGAATGGGAAATCCAAGAGGATCTTCTTAATTGTCATCATCTTCATCCATTTCTTCTACCTTCTCTTCTACCTATTCTTATTCTACCTACAAAATTGGATGGTGATGTGGCTCTAGTGCACCATGTGATCAAATAGGGGTGGGGTTGGTATTGGAGAAGTGACTTTTTTATGTTTTTATAAAACAAATTGAATAAGAATGCTAATGCAGTGAAATTTTCTAAAATGAAATATGCCTAATGATTTATTTTTTGTAGAAATAGATCAAATAGGGAAGAAAAAATGCATAGTTTGACACCTTCCCTACAACGACACCAAAAATTGATGAGCCTTAGTATTGCAACAAGAATGTTGCAACTCCCAAGGCTACCAACTATAATTATCAACCCAAGGTTCATACAAACTTAAGAGGTATCGACACTATATGTGCAGCATACAATGTGTCCTTATTTAGTTGATATGATTTAATGGAGAGAATTTCATGAAATCAAATCTTAAAATAATTATAGAAATGGAAATATTACTTTGAAAATAATTAATCAACATTTTGTGATTGAAATACTAAGAGCGCAAATTCAAATAAATAGGCCTAGTATAATTTGTAAAAATGAATGTCCCAAGTGGTTTTTATTCTTTCTCAATAATGGATTTAGATCCTAGGGGTAATGAATCATGTTTAAGATAAAAAAACCAAGATTTGGGAGAAAATCTGGTCAAGTCTACATGTGATACAAGAGTGCTACAGTAAGTCATGTTTTGCTACAGGAAGTCATGTTTTCCTATAGGAGGGGATAACTCACCAAATGAAAAAGTAAATCAAATTAGAATTGGATGGGTAAAATTTTGATATTAAGTAGGATTTCCTAGGACTCCATTCCAAGTGGAATCACTCCAAAATACCCATGTCCACACGTGCTCAAAAATAAGAGAAAATTACTAGTATAAAAAATGGAAATTCAAGAACTAGTGAGCTAGTTAACCTATCAAATTCCTAACCTAATCAAGTGAAACTGAAATGGGGTATTTTTTTTATTAACTTGATTTTTTTATGACCCAATACAATTTTAATCTACTCAAATTAATCTTATTAACACAGTCTAAAAAATAGCATACTATTACTATTATTTTGCTGAAAGGGACTTCTCGAAATCCTAGATTCGTGAACTAGTAACCCAATCCAAGTAGCTCAATGATGAAGATGAACAAGGAGGCATAATTCTTGTGACTTTGTAAATAAACTGAAAAAAAAAAATCACTTCAACCATTTAACCAATATACCCTACAACAAAATAAGCATGAATAATAAATGCATAAACAAGATATGCAAGTGAAAAAGACATTCAATCGACATAAGGAAATTGTACAAGAGGGCTTTGAGGCTCCTGGGATGGTGAAGCACAAGGAAAATCAGATTCATATGGAAGAAACCAAGCTTTAGAAGCTAAAAATGGCACCAAAATTTATTATTTGAATCAATCCAAGTACATCCCTGCAAGAAATGAAAATGGAGTTTCTAAACATGCCCCTAGAGGAAAATTCGAATTGGTACTTATAAAACTTGATGGGGAATCATTCAAAAATTATAAATAGTACTTATAAAAATTTATGGGGAATCATTCTCCTTGAAAAGAACAATATTTCCCCTCCAAAATCCCTCAAATAGTGGATCTAGTTCCCAACATTAGGAATTTGCATTAAATGATAGGGAACACATTCCTAGATTTTATTAATCATTGGAGCTCCATAATTTATCAATAATTTCATGATATTATGTTAATTTATTATCCAGTCTTGATCCTCTTGTAGTAGGGAGCAAGCCCATAAATTATTTCCTCCAAATATTCATAACATCCCCAATATTCTCACAATTTTATTCATAAATAGATAATATTAGGCATAAATATGCAATTATCTCTAAACCTTCCTAATGAATATATTAAAGATACAAATATGCCATCTAATGTTAGAAAAGAGGTTTAATTTTCTGAAGGATGGTCAGACGAGCCTTAATTTATGTCTAATTTTGAGGCCTATCAGTTGGTGCACTATTATTTAGGGTTGGAAGTTTGGCAAGGACCTAATGAGATATATATAGGTCAATGAAAGTATGTGATCGAGATGTTGAAATGGTTTGAAATTTCAAACCTATGACAACCCTTATGATCAAAAATTTAAAGAGGCTAAGAATTTATGAATCAAGCCCTATGTATCCAACAAGGTATAAACAATTGGTTGGCTCACTAATGCATTTGGTAAATACTTGACCATACATTTTTTTTGCAGGGAATATTCTCAGTTAGTTCTAGGTAGAGACCAAGCATGATTGTTAGATAGAAAAAAAGCATATATTAAGATATCTGTAAGTTATAATCCACTACTTCTTGAACTATGCTAAAAATAATGATTTCCACTTTATTGGATATACATATTATGAGTGGGGAGGAAGTGATATGGATGGGAGAAGAACTATTGGATGATGTTTATTTTGGGATCCTCCATGGTATCCTAGATAAGTAGAATGGAATAATTAGCTGCTTTGAGTGGTGTTGAGGCTGAATAAATTGCAACCTCTGAAGTAAGCAAAGAAATTGTCCGGTTGATAAAGTTGTTGTCTGATTGGTTTGAAGGACCAGTGGACCCTATGGTGATACATTGTGACAACACCAGATATATAAGGTTTTTTGAAGAGACATTTTTCCATGGAAATACAAAGAAAATAAATAAAAATTATCTTTACATACCAAAGTTGGTGCAAGATGGGGTGTTGTAGCCAAAATATATCTCCATTGATGAATATGTAGCTGACATCTTGACAAAATCTCTTCCTAATAAGAAGCTTATGTATTTGAGAGACAAGCTTGGACTGGTTGATATATACTCCCTAGTTGAGAGGGAGAGATAGACACATCATTATTGTCTTCACTTCATGAAGAAAGAATGGAGGATTGGGTAAGCATATAATTTCCTATACTCCTTGAGGATGAGGTATGGAATCCAAGGTGTAAGATTAGTCAAAGAGGAAATTCCTTGGGTATGTGTTGTTCCAAGATAGGAATTGTCTAAGAGGATATAGCTTGGGAACACTTTGGTGGGGCATGTGCCTTGAGAGAAAATGATGATGGTGTTTATCAGTCATTCGTCTTGCTAGCATTATGCTCTGATATTATGGAGAGATAGATATATTAGTCAAGGCCTTGCTATGTGACAATTGTGGTTGGTATGATGTGAAAATATAAGTTTGAATGATAGCTTATGAGATGGTGTACCATTCTATCTCTTCTTATGAGATATCTTCAATTTGATAATGTCCATGTACCACTATGAATAGCTCCCTAATTAAGGGTAAGTGTTGAAATGTGTAACTAGGTTTGGTCTTCATAAATATGAAATGTAATTTTGATTCTTGTATATTGAAAAAATAAATAAAATTCAATATTTTTATTTTGTAGCATGGGTTTCATGCTCAAGGAATTTTATTTAGAGTTTAAGCACCCATTAAGTGCTTCTAGGGTTTTTCCTAGGGTCAAAAAGTGAAAAGAGGCATTGTCATATGAATAAGACCCCATTGGGAACATTGTAACTTGTAAAAAGAATTATTTTTGTATTTAAAATTATCAATATACCCTCCAAGACTAAGTTGGCTTGGAAGCTAAGAAGTCGACTTCATTAGGGGATGTCATCCTCCTTTGAAGCCTATATATAGGAGGGAACTCAACATCCTATGGACACACAGTCATATTCTCATCATATAAGAAAATGAGAAGCAGAAGAAGGTCAATGAAGAAGGATGAAGGATGAAGGACAAAGGTTTTGGTTATTTCTCTCTCTGTCAAAAACATGTCTGAAGGAGGAAGTCTATGGTTTTGATTTTGCAAGGTCAAAGTTGAAGAAATAGTAAAAAGAAGGTCAAAGGAAGCTCTATTAGATCACCTAAAAACCATGGAAGGAAGAGGAACCAAAGTGAAGGTCAAAGGAATCCTTGGAAGCCCAAAACCTACTCACATGTGTGGAAGCAATAACTATTGCAAGGGTAAAAAATTTTAGACTTGCAGTAGAGGCTGAAATTCTATAGCTAGAGGTCGAAGTTGTGCAAATAGATGATATTTTAGTTGGTTGTACTTGGACAGAGGAAGGAAGTCATTTAAAAGATCTGACTTGGTCTTGAAAGGGTATTGGTCTTGGTCTATAAGACTTGGAATTCGTCATTTGAAGAATCTATAAGAAGAGAAGATATTTGCGGGTTTTCCTCTCAAGTAGATATTTTTTGGCATTGATTTGCAACCTACATATTGTGTTCTTATATATTTTTGTTGTTCTTGTTTTGGTAGTTTTTTTTATGATAAGAACAACATAATAATAATAGAATAAGATAATATTCAAGAAAATTAAAAATACATCAGAAGTAGTTATCAAATTGAAGAGAAATCATCTTAGTTTTAATCCTTTAGATTTAT
>CM076580.1:1433796433-1434024357 GCA_034641835.2 Pinus albicaulis
GTGCATTTTCACTCATGTGTTGAACCCTTAGTTAAACTGAGAGGGGGGGTGAATCAGTTTAACTCATTCATGTACTTTTAAAAACTTTCCTTTAAACTTATTTACACCTTCATTTCATGATCAAATTAAAATGTGAGTAATCTTAATTTGTGAGCAGTAAGTATTAAGCAGATTAGATAATGTAACAACAATCTTAATATGTGAGCAACAAGTATTAAGCAGATTAGATATACCATATCAACACATAGACATCATGCACATAGACAACAAATATAAGTGGAAACCCATAAGGGAGAAAACCACATCTTAGTATTGTTGTGATGCAAAGGCAAGCTCCAACTCCATCTCACCACTGATTTTCTGTAGGCTCCAACCTACAGGAGGCTCCTACCCCAATTCTACAAGCTACAACTTGCAAGGAAGCTCCAACTCCCATCTATTTTCAGCAGGCTCCAACCTATAGGAGGCTCCTACCTCAGCTAGCTACAACTGACTTCTATCAAGCTACAACTTGATATGGAAGCACCAACTTCCTCTATTTTCTATAGGCTATAACCTACAGGAGGCTCCTACCTCAGTCAACTACAACTGACATATATCAAGCTACAACTTGATATGGAAGCACCAACTTCCTCTCATTACAATAAAATCATATGCTGATTTACCTGGATATCAGCTCTATTCCGTTCCTTCTTCATTGCTGTCCACCAGGCTTCATGTCTGCCTTATATGATCTCTGAATCTTCACAGCTTCTCTATCTTCTCCTCCTTCTTCTTACCCTCTCTGCCTCATTTCTCCATTCTCTAACCTCTTGCATCTTTCTTATATTCTTCTGCTCTCTTCATCCTGCTGACTTTCTCACAATCTTCAACTCTCTTCAATTCGCACGCACACTCTCTATTTCTCTCTCTCTCTATTTTCGTAACCTTATTTGCATGGATATTACGGCACTACAAATACTTCATGATACATTTGCATTCTACTAGGAATTCGAAATGAACGGCCATGACTCTTACCTTCCACCTTCTAGTTTTCTTGCCTAGCACATTAGGAAAAATGTATAGATTTCAATATTATAGCGAGGTATTTCTTTGCTACGGAGAGACTTGCCTTTGCATCACACACAATAAAAACAATTTTAACTCATTTACATTCACATTTACGGTTACATAAATCAATTTCACTCGGCCCTTTTTCCGGCCCTTGGCTTCTTTGTGCGATTGTCTTTTTGTTTATTGTCCTTCATCTTTTCGAGTTTAACATGCTCTCCTGTTTTCCATGCATGTCGAATGCATTTCCCAAATTATGTTCTAAATCTGATAGCTGTTGTCATGTAACAGTTCTGCATACTCTCCTGTTCACTGCAATTGTGTATCTATTGCATATATAACTGCTTTACAAGTTTAGCTCCAAATAAATCTCAAAGTTTGGCAATCTTTACATGCGGAAGCTTTTCTTATTTTCTGAACTGGGCAATTTAAATAAATTCTGCATGCGGAAGCTTCTTCAATCAAAGGTCATAACCTTCTTATAAATATGTTATTCTAACTCCATGAAATGGATATTGATATCTCAACTTCGGAGTCAAACCCATAGGATAAACCCATATATGCTAATTTCCATTATATAAGTCTCGGAATATAACTCGGGTTTTATAATTTAACCCCAGATTTTAATTCTGCTATGCGGAAGCTTTAATTTCTTTTCTGCTTCAAGCCTATGGTTAAAACCATATATTAACCCTGTTTTTAATGAGTACTCATAAGTGACTTCAAAACTCTTGCTTCGAAACCCAAAACAAATCTTTTGTCACAACATACCAATCCAATATACAATTGCATTATGAGGTAGTCCAATTCCCTGAAGGTGTAACCTTAGTAACAAAACAATGCTCTATATAATGGTTGGGGTTGGACCCACCAATTCATACAACTCCAACCAGATTTACGTTGAAACTCTTGTTATAATTCAACTAATAAACCACCAGCTACTAACATAAACATTCGGTACCTTGTTAACCCAGTTTTAATCATTTTAAAGAACTAGAATGTATTTGGACTTTGGATTAAAAGCCTAATTGCCGAAAATTGTCGTTTCAGGCCCACCACATATCATAACACTTACCTCTTCACTTGTTTAACACCCCCATTAACCATCATGCAACTTAATGATGCGACCACTATTCGATCCTTTGATCGACGCATCCGATGCGAATCGCATTTGTTTTATCACTGAGCTTTAAATAACAAAAAAAATGTGAAATAAATGGTTTGGCAATACCGCCTATGCCATGTGTTGAACGCTGATCACTATCGCATTTTTTCCAGGGAATCCGCTTACCAGTTTAAACTTATGAGAAAACCATAAATGGTTTTCGATTTCCACCTTTACTGTTTACATGGTTCTGGTTCCACTTTAACTCGTGGTTCTGTTTCAACTTAATTCCTTCCAACGCATTCACTGGCTGTTTACTAGTTCACTACCATTGATTCAACCTTCTGTTGACTTTATTGTATTATCAACTTTACATTCAATCGATTGCACCATCGCTCTTCATTGAAGATCCCTTTCATATATTCATTTCAGCCCCATTCTACATTGGTTGCTCAACGCTGCAATTTAACTCTGCAATTCACACAGAGTTTTAAATAAACCTCTGCATCCTTCATTAATTTCATTCTCTAATTACAAAATCTCAAAAAAGTTTTCCAACTGATTCTATGCCCTCAGGTATTTCACTGAACAACCTGCACATCCTTGAAATGTCCTCTTTATTATTTTCCTCATCAGGACATGGAACCCTGAATGCTCATTTTCCAAAAGTTGGGTCTTGCGAGAGGAAAGGAGCTCATTTTGTACTGTCTCTAAAAACCTCTTTCTGCTGCTACAGTGCAAATAATATTTTACTTTGTTCTTCTTATGCTCCAAACTCTCTTCGGCCTTTTTCAAATATTCTTGAGAAGAAAGCCCTGAGATCTAGATTTCAGCCTTTCTGGAATAGTAACTTCGTGTATTTTGCAATAGGGGTCCTTCAAAGTCACTCTTATTCAAATCGAGGTTAGCCTCCACAAAAAAATTGACAATGTTTTTCAACAGAGCTTTGTCAATTTTCTCTCCATCGCGCTCTCGATTAATGAGATTAATCACCATAATCTTCACAATAATGTTCATTGTAGGATAGACCTACTCACAAAAGACATGCCTACACCTGCTCACAAAAGTCATGCTCTCTGTTTAATGCTGGCAAAACCTTTGCAGTGATGTATTCTTCAATCAATTCCAAGTATTTGTCATAGACTTGCTGAGGGTAGTTGTGAGGGGGCTTTTGGTTGCAGAGTTTGTACATAGTGCTATAAATCTCTGTGTACTCCTTTACACGAAACTCCAACTCATCATTTAGAGCTCCTTCCGAGTTCCTGCCAACTTAAGGAAACCCTCATGAATAACTGTCCATATTTGCTCCAAGTCTATGACATCAACACTCCTCATATTCGCTTCTTTGCCTTATAACCCTTTTTCAACTTAAACAAGTGCTCTGATTTCCAGCCCAAGTTCGAGTGTCTTAGCCTCAATTGAGATCCCTCTATTCTCCTGTAAATGCTACTACACACTCACCAAAAACTTGTGCCCCTCTTCTCTACTTCAATTTTCTTCGTTTGCTTCCTCTACTCCTTTTCTGTCTCCTTTGCCTTTGCCTTATTGCTGGTTCTTCTTTGTGATAGTTCAGGTGCAGCTCCTTTCTTCTCCTTTGTTCGGGTGCAACCAGTGCAACTCCTTTATTCTCCTTTCCTTTGCAATCGATGACAATATTTCCAACAAGTGGTATCAGAGCGACAGGTCTCGAGTTCGAAACTCACCTGGCTCGCGTTGGGGGGAAGATTGTTGGACATTAGGTTCAACGCTCCCCACGTGTTTTGTGACATGGACTAATCGCCTCTCGTGGATCCTAACTCTGGCGATTGTAGCGGAGACTAATGCCTGCGGGTTTTGGTCTAACGACAATCGTGTTTCCAACAGTATGAAATAGGTAGCCCCCAATCCAAGAGAATCGGGTACTACGCTGTACTATCTGTTTTCGTTCATTGGCCATTAGATGCTTAGGTAATTTATCTACTGCTAAATAATTTGCAACATCAGCATGCCATGGGGTTCTGGAAGTAATAACAAACAAATGTTCATCTATAAACTGATCTTCGACTACTGCTGCATCCATTGGTTTTGGCATTCGTGAGAGAAAATCAGCTACATGATTCTCTTTTCCAGGTCGGTCCTTTATTGTGATGTCAAATTCCTGCAATAGAATCAACCATCTTGTTACTCTACCATTTGTAACAGGTTTATTTGCTAAATTTTTTATGGCAGAGTGATCTGTATATAAAACTACAGGATACCCAGTTATATAATGTCTAAATTTATTTACAGCATGTATTACAGCTAAAAATTCTTTCTCGGTCATAGTATAGTTTAATTCAACAAGAGATTGATTCTTGCTAATATAATAAATTGCATATGGTTTTTTATCTTCTTCTTGCCCAAGGACTACTCCAATAGCAGTTTCTGAGGCATTAGATGAAATTTGGAATGGAAAATCCCAATTTGGGCCCCTTAGCACTGGGGATGTTGATAGAAGCTTTTTGAGATCCTCAAAAGCATGATTGCATTTATTTGTCCAATTAAAATCAACATTCCTTGTTAGTGCGTATAGAGGTGCAGCTATTTGAGAATAATGCTCTATGAATCTTCTATAATAACCAGAAAATCCTAGAAAGATACATACCTCTGTTTGTGTGGTGGGAGTAGGTATTAACAAAAGTATCTGAATTTTAGCTGGATCTACCTGTATTCCAGCTGCTAAGATATAATGACCTAAGATGAGTCCCTCGGTCATCATCATGTGACACTTCTCATGGCTTAAGCAGAGCCTGGTGGCAATACACCTTTGCAGCACCTTTTCCAATGTTTCTAATGTTGGCTCAAAATCATCTCCATAAGGTGTGAAATCATCCATATATACTTCGAGCCCTTCATTTATTAAATCTGAAAAGATGCTGAGAATGGCCCTCTGAAATGTGGTAGGGGCGTTGCATAGAACAAAGGGTAAAACCCTGTAAGAAAATGTCCCCCGAGGACAGGTAAAAGTAGTCTTATCTTGGTCTTCAGGGGCAATCTGAATCTGATTGTATCCACTGAAGCCATCTAAGAAAGAAAAGAATTTCTTTCCTACTAATGTATCTAATACCTGATCAATGAAAGGAAGGGGAAAGTGGTCTTTCTGGGTTGCTTTGTTTAGTTCTCTGTAGTCTACACATATCCTCCACTTTCCATTCTTCTTTGGCACCACTACTAGTGGAGAGACCCACTTGCTATCAGATATTGGATAAATAAAGTTTACATCCAAAAGTTTTTGTAATTTAGTTTTGACAATGTCCTTAAGATGAGGGTTTAATCTTCGTTGGGGTTGGCGAATGGGTCTAACATCTTTTTCTGTATAGATGTGGTGTGTACATAACTGGGGATTAATTCTTTTCATGTCTGGGTAATCCCATGAAAAATCTCTTTTATATTTTTTCAGTAGTTGGACCAACTCCTCTTCTTGTTCAGCACTTAGATTTTTGTTAATGTTCAAAGTTTTTCCTCGCTCAATTTCTATAGTTTTGCTATTGTAAACAGAAGTGGTAGGTATTGATTGATCTTGAATGTCTTTCAGGGGATCTTCTTCTTCTTCATTATAAAATACTACCTTGATCATGTGACATTGCAAATGGGATCTGGTTTTTGGTTGGTTAATGAAACTGTTAATGATGTTATCCTCTGTTTGGTCTTTAAAGTCGAGGGCATCTTCTATGGTTAATGGTGATCTAATTTTTTCTATGAGGTATGATACAGGCTGTTTTTTGTTTTTATTATCGTTAGGCTTGGATGGGCTGGAGGGTATAAGGCTAAATTCTTGACATAACTCCCTCTAGTTATAGTCATGCTGCCTTGCCGGCAGCCAATGTAAGCATCAACAGTTGCCAGCCAAGGTCTACCTAAGATTAAAGGGTGTCCATCTAGCCGATTTTTGGGGTTAATGATCAGGAAGTCGGCAGGGTATTCCCAGGAGTCTACAGATACCATTACATCATGTAATGTACCTTCTGGCTTGACTACCGATCGGTCAGCCAATTCCAATAAGGTTGTTGTTGGATCTAATGATGTAATGCCAAGTTTTTGACAAGTGGTGGTTGTTAGGATATTAATTGCAACTCCCAAATGAACTAAGGCATTTGGAAATGATTGTCCATTGATTTGCACTCTAACTATAGGATTTCCCGGGTCCTCATACTTTACAGGTGCTTCTCTTCCTGATAGTAAGTTAGATAGAGTGCCGACTACTTGGACAGTTGGGTTGGTTTTTGTTCTCCTCTTTGGATTTCTTATGCATAGTTCTTTGATGGTCTTTGCATAAATGGGAATATCTTGGATAGTTTGGAGGAGTGGGATTTTTATACACAAATTTTTCAGTTCTCCCAGAAGATCAAAATCAGGATGTTCTATTGGACGAGGTATGATTAGTCGTTCTGGCAATGGTGGATAAGAGGTGGTTGCTTGCTCATGAGTTTGTTGTGTAACCACATTCTCCTTTTGCAGTGTTTGTTCTGAAGGTAACGGATTTTCAACTTGAACATTTTTGTTTCCCTCTGATTCTATTATGCGTCCAGATCTTAGTTGAAGGTCGTTGCACTCCCTTAACTCGGTTTCTAGTTCTGGTGCTTCGATTATTTGAACAGATTGAACCGGTCTATTATTAGGGTTCGGGTTAGGTTGGGCTGGGAGTTGCGGTCTTAAGTTGGTCTGGGGATTTTGTTGCAATGTATATGGTGCTGGTAGTGTAGGTGGAGGGAGAGGAATTTTTCTAGCTGGTTGATTCATAGATCTTTGTCAATTTGACTGCCAGGTCTGACTCTGGGAGGTGGAGGGGGACCATTGTGTTGGATATGTATTATTTTGCCAAAATGGTGGACAGTAAGGAAAGTTTGGCCAATTGGTTTGATTTGTTTGATTTGGCCATGGTGGTGTAGGAAATGGCTATTGTGACCAACTGGGGAAGGGTGGCTGATTTTGCCACATTCCATTATATTACTGAGCATTATACTGAGGAGATTGAAAAGAAGAGGATGGATCAATCTGCATACCTGTTTGTCGTGGCTGCCATTGACGATGCTGATTGAGTAGGTATACCGTTTCTATTTCTTCTTCTGCTTCTTTGTAGACTGCTTTCAATCCTGGGAGTGAGGGGCAGCTTTCTATAGAGTGATCTTTCATGCAGATGGCACAGACTTGGACTGTATCCAACGGGCACTCTTTATGGCTATGTTTCTTTCTGCATCTAGGGTAGAATATTGCCAAATTTTGTTATGCTTCTGCTTGCTTTTGTTTAGCTTGCATGATATCAAGTTGTGTTGTCAGATTCCCTAGAATATCAGTTTTGAAATCTTCTAGTAGATTGCCAATTTCTATGCGGGTTATACCTCCACCAGAGGTCTTGCTATCCCTTGTGATCATGTCACGTTCTGCTGGTTTTAGTCTTGTGCTGCCTCTCGAACTCTTGATACATAAATTAATAATGTCAGCAAAATTTTCCTGATATATGTCACCTTTTCCTATGATGTTTAATGTTTCAACCCATTGTTCCTTCATCCCTTTAATTAATGTAGTTTTTAGCACATTATCAGGTAAGGGTAAAGATGCATAAGGTGATCTCTGGAGGTTGTATTGAAAGCATTCTACATATTCCTCTAATGTTTCATTAGGTTTTGCTGTCATCTGAAATATTTCATCCTTCAATTCCCTGGACCTATAATAATCCTGATATTTCTTTAAAAAGGCAGCTTTCATCTGATCCTAGTCATTTATAACACCTCCGTCTAACCCCATAAACCATCGTAGAGCTGCTCCTTTTAATGTGGAGGGGAATCATTTTAGCTTTTGCGGATCGGTGATATAGTCATACCCCTTGCATAATACATCGAATTCAAACAGAAATCCATCTGGATCTTCCGATGTTAAGCCATGGAATGTAGGAATATCCTAGAGAGGAATGGCCTTCATAGCTGCATTAACCGCAATGTCCACAATGGGATATCGCAGTGTGGAAGTTTGGGGTAGTTGTTGGTTGTGGGCCATTTGATCAAATATGTGCCAATATCCTTCTGGGATTTCTAGGGAATTATTCCTAGGCTGACTAGAAGGAGTAGGGATGACCTTAACAGAACTTCCTTGGTCTGGGATAATGAGTGTCCCTTGCTGAACTATTATTTGAGGGGATTTTAGTCCTTCAGGTTCTTTAGTTTTGTTTTGGATGATTTTGGCAACACTTCCCTTATCTGGGCTACTTGGTGTTTGAATTACTTTAAGAGGGGATCTTGGTTCTTCTACTTCCCTTGTTTCTCCTCCTCCTTCGCAGAGATTACTAGAGTTCCCTTCTTGTAAAGAAATTGGGTGAGGATTCTCAATTTCTTGAGAATCTTGCTCAATCTCTTCTGTTTGGCTATGCACCTCAGCAAAAGCTACAGATGGTGATTCTGTGGCCCGAAGGGAGCTAGTAGGTTGTATAGAAGCAATTTTTCTAGGGCCTACCGTTGACTGAGATTCAGATTTTTTAATGATATTAACGATGAAGGTTGTTCACCCAAGGGTCACTGGTCTCAGGTTTTTCAGGTCTAGGAGGAATTTCATTTTGTTTAAATTTTCTAATCATTCAAAAAAACGCAAGCATTCATTCCTACCTTAAATTTCCACTCAATTCTTCTATGAAGCGGGCAGATGAATGAGCATGTTCCTTGCTCGGTACGCAGGTTCTTACCTTCCGTTTTTAATACACAGTTCTTCCCTAGCAGAGAAAATCAAATATACATCACTCTTTTCTAAATAGCTACACTCTCCCCAGCAACGACGCAAAAATTTTGAGGTATAAAAGATGTCTTTTTAACTCCTATTTATCCTACATTAATTATCAATCCAGGTATGACTTTTTATCTCAAGAGTGTACTCAGTTTGAGGTGGCAATTTAATCTAAGAGTAATGCTCTTCAATGTGTAGTACAGTTTCTTAAATACAAGAGTAAACGGATGCTTGAAAATGAAATCTAATTACAACAATATGAAACTTAATGTTCTGAAGTTCAATCACTCACTCAACAATCATCAGTCAAGGATGTAGTAGTAATAACTCTTTCCTTTGCCATCTGATGTAAATGAAGTCAAATACGAACAAGATAATCAATCTGAGAACGTAGGCATTGACAACCAATGTCCTTTGCAGTTGATGATCTTACACTCCACACTAAAGCAATTAAATGGAAATGGTAACTGTGTTAAATCACTAATGCTGCTAATGAAAATAGACTAAGCAAGCTTTTTGTAATAACACTCCTAAGCAAAACAAACTCTTGCAAGAAAGGACTAAACAGTAAAGCTAATTAACATAAATGAACAACAAATATATTTACTGAAAATGAGCAGCAAACTACTTAATGAAATGAACAGCAACTCTTTAATGAAATGAACAGCAAAATCTTCAATGAAATGAACAACAAATTACTTAATGAAATGAACAACAATCCTGAATAGCGAAGCTCTGTATCTGCAAAGCATAACAACACAAATTATGAAAGAATAAATACTCTTGTTATGTGGAAAGGAACGACAACGCGATTCACTGATGCAACACACCAATTTCATAAATCATTAAACCGTAAACTAGAAACTAAGATAATTGTGAAGCAATGCGGTTTAAAGGAAATGAAAACTAATGCAAACCATCACACGACTGGAATTGGAAAATAAAGGTACAAATAGCAAGTGGATCGACCAAGGTCGAGCCCTTAGCCACTAGTGAAGTACCGCCGAACTACTCCATTATCAAATAATGGAACGACAACCGAATTATGTATTAATCATATGTAGCAGAGTTTACAAGAAATCGTACTCTGTTTAAATTAATGAGAGTCGATGAACAATCATGAAATTAAAAAAGGAAATATAAATAATCATAACATGTCCAATGCCATGATTTCTACAAGTGCTGTTATTTTATAATAGCCAGCAGATGAAACAAGTAGTTATGATAACTTTGAGTAGCAATCCCTCAGGATCGAGAGATCTTGAGGGATTCGCTCTATCTTCTAACTTTAGTTATCGTTTTTTACTCTTGTGTTGATACCGCACTGTTCCTTTCTTTACTTTGACTGTGCGCTCCGATCTTGATTTTCCTGTCTGGATACAGCCTTTTGTTAAAGGGACATAAGTTACACCTGCTCTATCTTTTCCTTCCGAATGGTGGCTTCCCACTTCATTTAGTTCCTATATAGAAGAAAAGACAATCTTTAGTTAATTTCACAATAAGCACTAATCTCCTCAATTCTATTGTAATTCTTCAATATATTGTCATTCTAGAATATAAAGGAGTCATGATTAAAGGAAAAAGATAAAGAAATACATGGAAAATGCATACCTTTTCCAATGCTCAATAGTAAACTTGGTACAAGTGAAGATATGACATCGATGCTTGGACTGTACATAAAAAGCTCTCAATGAGATTGGTGTAACAACCCCGAGTTAAAAGTTCATGTAATAAAATTTAATAAAGGTAAAATAAGACCACCGTCAAGGGACACTTATTCCAAGCGAATGTTGGGAAAAATATCCTAGTGGGCATCACTTGATGTGGTTATGACTAACTGGAAATCGGAAAAGGAAATGGCTAAGTCTTTGAAAAGGAAAAAAAAATAATTTTGGAAAATTATTTATGAAAATAATGGAAATAATGGAAATTAGGAGAAAAGGAAGGTGAAAGGTCATAGGTTGTATGTCAGGAGGGAAATGAAGGAAAATAATGAAAAATTGAAGAAATTAGAGGCATCATCAATAAAAAGACGTCGAAGCATCATTTGGTTGTTGGGTGTGGAGCCTAATTATCTTCCTTATTTATATGCATCGCCGTTGGACCCTTGTTCTTAACAAGGCGGCCACGCGACCCATCGTTTGATCGCGTCGGAGGGTCCAAGGTGGTGGGGGGGGGGGGGGGGGGGGAGAGGCGACCTTTTGGAACCCCCACTAGTGGGGGGTTTCGAGGGAAGCAACCTCGAAGCTAAAAATAAATGAAATATTCCTTGTAAAATATTGTAATTTCGTATTCAATCTAGGTCGTTCATTAGGTGGATGATCTGACGATATAAGTTATGTTTAATTTAGGAATTTTCCCCCCTAGAAGGCAACCCCCATGATGAGCATTTAGGAGAATTGTTGAGATTTCTAAGAGAGCGTCAGTTCTATGATAATCTTAGAAAGTACAATTTATTTTAGATAGAAGTACACTACTTGGGACATGTTGTTTCCAAGAATGGCATAGCAGTAGATTTGGAAAATATAAAGGCTATCATGGAGTGGGAATCTCCTAGAAATGTGCAGGAAGTCAAATCATTCATGGGCTTAGTAGGTTACTACAAGTGGTTTATCAGGAACTTGTCACACATTTCCTATCTTTTTACATCATTGGAGAGGAAAGGTAAGAAATTTGAATGGACAGAGGAGTGTGCAACCAATTTTGAGTTGTTGAAACAATTGTTGACCAATAGTTTAATGTTAAAGATTGCAGATCTGGATAAAGAGTTCGTAGTGTGTAAAAATTCTTGCAAGAGAGGGTTTGGTGGAGTCCTTATGGATGATTGAGATGTGATATGGTATGAGTCCAGGAAAATGGATGAGCATGAGAAGAACTATGTGACCCATGATCTCAAGTTGGAAGTTATTATTCATACCTTGAAGATGTGGAGACAATATCTTCTTGGAAATAGGTTTGTGTTGATATGCTAACACAGTGGATTAAGACATTTGTTTGACCAATCGAATTTGAATTCTAGGAAATATAGATGGTTGGCTACCCTTAATGAGTTTGACTTTGAGATCAGGTACATCAAGGGAAGGGAGGACATGGTTGAAAATGATCTTAGCAAGAAAGTATAGTCGAAACATGTTGCAAAATTGAGCTCATATGGGGAAAATTTATAGGATCGTATCTTATAATAAGGACAACAGGATGACAATTATAGGGAGCCGATGTGCAGGTTACAACAACGTACAAGTGATTAGGATTTTGATTATCGTCTTACAGCATATGGCTTCGTGAGATTTAGGGACATGATCTATGTGTCGGATGAAAATGAATTCAATAAGGTTATCTTGAGGGAGTTTCATGTAAAACCATATTCAAGTCACCCAAGATATTAGAATGCATTGACAACAATAAATAAGTTCTATTACTAGGCGAAGCTAAAGAAGGAAGTAATTGATTTTTTGGTAAAATGTTTGGCTTTTCATTAGTTCAAAGTATATTATAAGCATCTAGGTGGGTTGCTTCAACCTATTCTGATTTCAGAGTGGAAATGGGAATTCATTTCCATGGATTCATTACAGGTCTTTCGAGGACATCAATGCATCATGATTATATCATGGCTGTGGTATATAGATTGAGAAAGGTAGCTCACTTCATTCCACTAAAAAAAACTTTAAACTAATGAGGTAGCACAGGTATTCATCAGGGAGATCATGAGATTGCATGGTGTTCTGAAGAAGATTGTGTCAAACAAGAATGTCAAGTTCAGTTCCAAGTTTTGGAAGGAGTTGCTTGCAGGATTGTGAATAGAGTTGGACTTCAACACAAATTATAATCCACAAAAAGATGGAAAGACAAAGAGGTTCAACAAGGTACTGGAGGATATGATGAGGATGTATGTCATGCATCAACAAAGGAAATGGGAGGAGTAATTTCCATTGGTTTAGTTTGCATACAACAACGGTTATTAGGATTAATTGAGGATGATTCTAATTGAAGCACTGTATGGGTGGAGTTTTAACACTCCCATCATCTCTAGTGATCCAGTGAACATGGTACTTATTGGACCAAACATGTTGGCAGACATGAAATAATAAATGCAGGTTATAAAGAATAATGTAAAGGAAACACAAGACATACAAAAAATTTATACATACCAACAAAGGGCATTTAAAGAGTTTCAGGTTGGGGAGCATGTGTATTTTGCATGAAGCCCAAGAATGGCTCCTTGAGGATCAAATCATGTGCCAAGTTGGCACCATGGTATTTCATGCCTTTTGAGGTCTTTGCGAGGATTGGACCAGTGGCCTATAGAATTGCACTGCCTCCGATAGTGAAAGACCATGATTTTTTCATTAAGGCATAACACCTCAGCCACCTGATGTCCACATCTTACACCACATCACCTCTACATCATCTGCCACATCGTCATGCCCCTTCTTATTCATATTTTACATGGCTTGGTATCACCATCGACATGTGTCATCCTAACCTGATGAGAGCCCTGACTAATATTAGGAATTGAAGATCCAATAGCAAAGGAGATCACTCATCTGATGGCTATAACAGGTCTGGCACTGGTAGCTTGGATGATAGTTAATCGAGAAAAGGAGTACAAATATAAACACATGTCATTCTCTCATCTCTTTTGCACTATATCAAGGCATTCCATGACGAAGAGCTTAATGATACAAAGAGTCACCATGTAGTTCCTACCGCGATTCGCTAGCTACTAGGTGTCAGACGCCTGTCCCAAGTCGCACGAGCCTCGGGCGACTCCTATATAAAGACCAAGAAACCAAAAAGGATTTAGAGAGGAAGATATTCCTTTGAATGGAAAATACATTGTAAACCTATATGAAAGCTTCTTTGAACTGTTGTTCATGTTCAATCATATTTTAAGGAAACTAGGAAGGATTGATTATGAATCAATCAAGACCCTAGAAGGACTAGTTTCAGAGGCTAGAGCATGTGAGATATCAATGGGAAATGAATGGAAGGGTTTGATAGGATTCTATAAATTAGCTCGCCAGAAAGATATCACCTCAATTTCGCAGCCAATTTCATTTAAGGCACACTCTAGTTCAAGGCCACCACTACCACAACACGAATCTCCCCAACAAGCAACACCATCAACAACATCATCAACAGTGCATGCATTATAGTGCCCAACTAATTCAACATCCAATGTAGAGAAGTAAGGAAACACCCAACCAAGAGAGATAGAAGAAATATTAAAGTTGAATCTCTAGAGGCCCACTCCACACCCAATAGATTCTCCAAGAAAATTCTAGAATAAGTTTTCCTCGATCCTAGAATTCTAGAATAGTAAAATATTGGTTGGTTTTCCAAATAGTATTTTATAGCAGGATCGAGGCTCTTGAGTGCCTATATATAGGACTCTTTTCAAATGTAAATGGAGCGGGAAATCATGGTCATAGGGGAAACTCTGCCATTTTTTTTGGTGAATTGGTAGGAGGTCTTGAAGTAATCTTGGCGAGGAATTTTGAAGTAACTTTTGAGTTGTCTATTTTTCTTATCATGTGTGTTCAATACCAGACTATATTTTGAATTTTGCTATTAATTAAATACAATTTTATGCAGTTTTCATTGTATTTTAAGTAGTGGAACTGATTTTTTATGCAAATTATGTAGAATTAATTAAATATTATTAGCTGAAATTAATTCTAGCATCAATATAATGGTTTCTTTCAATATTTCAATATCTATCAAGTTAGTTTGAAGAATATCTTGATTTTCTTGATATTTATTACAAAATGTTTTGCAATAAAATGATAAATTTCAAAATTATGTGTTTCTAATGGCTGAATTCTTAATTGTTCAATCATCAACTATGTTCTATTTTATTTAAAGGAATTCTTAACTACTCCTTTGAATTGTGTAAGGTTTGATTCTCCATATTTTATCCATATTTTACATTTTTTAAACTTTTATGTCAAACCCAAAGGTTATGAATGATCCTATTCAATATCTTAGGAAATGCAACCCATGCAAAGGAATTTAAATGTCTATTGGTTTTCCCCCAACCTTGATTCCCAAATAGTTTTTCGATTAACATAAAATTGAATAGAATTTGAAACAATTTTGTGGATGTTTCATATTTTATTAAAGAACATATAATAAATGTTCAATGTGAATGATGAAATGATCTCTAGGATTATTTGTGATTTTGATTCTCTTTCCTTACTCATTCACATTTGACTACAAAAAGATTTATATCTGCATAAAGAGTTTGATTCAATGGTTGTGATGAAATTCCCCATGTAATTTCCTTTTAATGTGATATTTAAAAGAGAAATTGAAATACATTTGTCTTACATAAATTATGTTATATCAATTATTTTCAAGCTTGAATTACCCAATATATTTATGTAGAAAAATTAAATATATGATTTTATTTTCCTACATTAGAACTCATCTCAATTTTCTCTAAGCTTAGGTTGAGGAAAAAAATTCAACACATTATAGTAAAGAGTTTCTTAAACATTAGAAATATACCCACAATAATAAGTTTCACATTAACATATCATAGTAGAATATATCTAGAACATGAAAGAAAATAAAAGCAAATAAAATCACATTTATATGTTCGCAAGATTTGCATTACAACACAATTTATATTTTCACAAGCTCTACATTACAACACAATGTAGTGTGTGATATGGGAACTAACATAACCCAACATTTAAATTTTTATCTCATATATAGACAATACAAAATCTCACCCTTAGTGAGTTATATATTATTTTTTATTTGACTTTTCATCTCAACCTACATGTAAATGTCTATGAGAAAACATTTACATCAATACATCATGGCCCCATACTCCACAATAGAGTGCTTTTAGGTGAGAAAAAAAACATATAAAATAAATCCCCTCCCAAAATTATATATATATATATATATTTTCTTAATGAATTTTGATTACATCAAAAGGTAAAAAGATATGAATAGAAACATAAAGATTAGAAGCACTCCAATCATCAAAAGGTTTTACAGACTTTGATGTCAAAGGGAAAAAAATGGTATTTTAGAAATGATTTATTATTTATTATCAAAATTGAAATTTTTAAATTTGAAATCCAAAACTATTAAGTATATTTTAAAAATTGTAATTAAGACAAAATATGAAGAAATTTGACATCAAAAACTAATTTACAAATATATTTAAATCAAAATAATTAATTTTTAAAATAATGTTGAAAATTTATGCATTATATATATATATATATATATATATATATATATATATATAGAAGAATCAATGATATATATCTTTCAGAATACTTTCTACTCTTTGTAACTCATCTTTTTGGGCCTAGAGAGTTGATGTGTAGGTGTAATGTAAGAAAGTTTGCATATGGATTTATATTATTATCTCCAATTTATAATACATAAAGGATTGGTAAACATTATTATGTTGTAATATCCGTAAAAACTTAAAAGTAATTAAAATAATAAAATTCAATTTGTTAGATTGTAATTTTGTTTTGATTAATTAAACTAAGAATAACATTTTATATAAAATGAAATCATAATATACATATTACATTAAAATATATAAGTAGTAACAATAAGTTAAGATCCATTTTACCTTATAAAATAGATTAATGATTATGCAACCATATTTAAATTTAATTAAGAAGCACATAACAACTTTAATACTCCTAGTGAACTTACAATATAGCAATATGTTTAAACACTTTTCCATAGGCATTATAAAATTGTAAATAGGCTTTGCCACAATACCAATCCCATCTCACTTCACAATCAAAATATTTTATAAATATTTTATTTGAATTTAATTTTATAACATTTTTTAAATAAATCTAAAAGAAATAAGATTATAATCAATTTTGATATATATCTACACCTATATCAGATTAAAATATATAAGATATAAATAGTAGCTATAAATTAACATCCATTTTACTATGTTGGGGTTGTATAATTTATAGGATCTCAAGGTGATTGGATATTTTATCTCAGTTATAAGATATTGTAAATAATATTTCAATTTGCAAATGATTTCATATATATATATATATATAGAGAGAGAGAGAGAGAGAGAGAGAGAGAGAGAGAGAGATAATGAAAAGAGGGCATTTAAAAAAAAATAGAATAAAGAAAAAATAAAAAGAAAGGAAAAACAGTGAAAAAGAATAGAAAATAAAGATGAGAACCCCACAAAAGAAAACAAAAAAGAAATAATACTGAAAGTGTTGCAAATTTAAATGCCACTACTTGATAAGATAGTTTCATTTTGTTAAATAAAATAAAGGTTGCGTGCAGCTTTTTCAAAATGCCACAATCATTATTCAGTAGTTTGATCATACAATTTAATCATGGTTTAAAAAGTTTAAATTTCTGTTAATTAGACTAGAGAATAAGCTTAGCCAAACCATTTAATCTTGGCTAATGTTATTTAGGTAGAAAATAATATTGATTCAAATGTTTAAACCGAATCAATGGAGAAATAAGGGGAGAGTTTAGAATAGGTTTTATTTTTCATAAGAAGTGAAATGAGGCTTTTCTAGTCTAAATACACCCTTAGGAAGAAATGAAAAAAATGATTAGCTTTAGGACTAGGTAAAAAATTGAAGTTTAAAAGATAAAAGGGAATAATTTTATTTCAAAAGACCCATTTTTTCATTTTAGCCTAAAGTTTGAAAATGTTATGTAAATGCACAAAAGGCTAATGTTGGAGTGCATTAGAAACCCACAGTTCCGGCATATTATAAGGTCAGTAGACAACAAAAATCATTTCTCATTTGCGATTAAAGAAGGAACATCTTTCATCCACCCGATCGAATGGAGTGCTAAATCGACGGCCTAGGTTCCTTTTTGGCCCCCCTTGCTATCCTTCCTTTACCCGAGGGGGGCAGTCCAAGAAGGAGGTTTTCCCCCTTCGGGTCCCACGCAATGTGGCACGCCCTTAGTGTTTCTCACCCCCCTCATGATACCACTTACCACACTCACCCCCCTCTGAAAACCGCCAACCCTCATCCTTTCCTGTTGTCCCTACCCATACTCCCCCTTCCACTCATTCCCTGCCACGTGTTGGTATTTGTTAACCCATAAATCCTCTTCCTGGGAAATTACCGTTAATTTAATTAATTTCTCCCAAGTAATCGTTTGAAATTTAACAGACCTGCGCCTGCAACGGAAAATCCTTGAAAACTTTAAAAGCCCTTTTGCATTTCCATTTCTTCGTTTCTGTTGCAAAATTTCTCCATTCCTTTTCATTTTTCATGTTTCGAGTGCGCATTGAAGTTCTTCCAAGCGATCAAACACCAGATTGAGTGACCAAAAGTCCCAATTCCACTTCTCATCTGCAACAAACCTAAAAAATTCTCGATAATATTTCATTTCCCCCTCTAATTCTGCAAAATTCTCCATTGATAAGATGCCTCCGAAAAAGAAAAATAAAGAGGATTATGTAAATCCCCTGACCATCCCCCTATAGATTTGGACCATATCCCCTTAGCTGACCTAGATTATAAAATCTTTGAGACGCATTGTGAGTTTGAACTCGTCGAACTCTACTGTTGGCTCAAGGATAAGTTTGTGGGCAAAACCGATGAAATTGGACTCTGGGATTCCAATCTCCCCCATTACATTTTCCCCCAAACCTTCCACTATCCTGAATTCACAAGAAAATGTCAAGCCTGCTATGTCCCAAACCAGAGAGAAATCATATCCCCTATTGGTGAAATTCTCTTCACCATTACTGCTAAAACCATAGATCAAATGATGCAAGCCCCCTCTGTAGAAAACATTACCCCATTTTTAATTGAAGCCTTAACAAAATTATACCAAAAGCTTGATTTTGCTAAAATAGCTCAAATTTTTTACATTTTCTCACCTAAACACCAAATTACCAAGAAAGAATCTACCGTATCCTTCCTCTATTTTACCTGATCAAGCCAAAAAAATTATATCTGTAATATCCTAAATTCTAGGTTATTATTCTGATCAGTGGGTAGATGAACCTATCTTAGGATTCCTGTCAATATTTTCTACAGATAATAAGCCTTCAATTATTTTCAATTACAATCAATTTATTCCTGATAGTATTCATGAACAATTCCTGAAGTATCAACTGAGGAAGTGTTCAAGCATACTTCAATTCTAGTTTACATTTTTATTTATTATCAAGAAGTTAGATGAAGAAAGGAATCAACAGTCTGTGATATTCTGGACTTCCATAGTGATGAAAAAGTAGGAATAATTCACTTACAAGCAGTACATTGAGAAATTTATACATCCAGAAATGAGTATGTTAAATATTTCAACAAAGCCAAGGATGAGTGAGGAGATAAAGAGGATTTTACACCTAACAAAGTAAGCAAAGACTAGAGACTAGTACTTGCACCAGAATTACACTAAAATTAGAGTGTATGGGTGCGAGTTGGCACCATACAAATTGCCAAAATACCTCCCCAAGAGGATATTTGCATTAGAATATATAATACAAATGATCAATTCAGATGAAATCCATTTTGTTTCAGCCAATAAGAAATAATAATTCAGAATCAAGACACATGTTGTCTCTTTTGTGTGTAACAGTTGGTTAGCAGGAGAAGAAGCATATAAGCTTCTCAAAGAAATGGAATTCAGTTTAAGTTTCACATGGTACTATGATCCTCTAGGTATAATTTCTAAATTGAGAGTGGAAAACAAAACTACTCCATATACTCATACGCAAAGGCCTAAAATTGAAAGATATGTGAACCCTAAGAATGAATTGGTGATGTGTTTTCTCATTCATGTGTTCATTCATTGTTTTCTTTCACTCTTATTTCTTAAAAGCTTAATTACATTACATAAATGGTGATGAATAGGAATTGTTGAAATATGCACCATATTCTAACTGTAAGTAATTTATACGTTTTCTTCTGAATACAGAGTAAGGAATTCTTAATTGCTCCTTGGTTCCTACTAAATATTTTCTTTTCTTCTATTCCATACCATTTAAATTTTGAAAGATCCAACTAATGCAACCTAGCTTTCCCTTTCAAACTCCTTTAAAGTTTGATGGAGACAGAATTAATTTTTAGACTCCATAGCCCAATGGAATTATAACAATTCAATCAACCAAAACAATCCAATCAATCACAAACAAACAAACAATTTCACAAGTCATAACTAGCCTAAAATTTACATTAAAAAAGTAAAAATTTATAGAGAGATCCCTCTCTAAAGCTAGCAGTGCTAGATCGCAGCTTCCAAAGCGGTTTTGATGTTGTCCTTTGCATTTATTGTCACAATCTCAAAAATTACAGGATGATAACATACTATATAAATTAAAACAATAACTTTGGAACCATATTTAAATTTCATTAATATACACATAAAAACTTAATACTTACAATATTACAATATTTTTAACCATTGATATTCACCCTCACTTTACAATGGATATCATTAACCACACCATACCATGAGCGAATACAATGGCTTAGCAATACAACATGCTGAAAAACCATCTCTCATTTCACAATTAAAATAATTCTTACAATATATCAAGATTTTTAATCATTCAACACACTTTATCATGGTTATTATAAACCATACCATACCATGGGCCAATACCACGACTCCCCAATATCACATGTCCAAAAACAATCTCTCATTTCACAATCAAAATATTTTATAAATATTTTTAAAATTTTTATTGTATTACATTTTTGGGCTAATAAACACTCTCCATTCATATACAAGGGATGTTGTAAATTTTTGTTATATTATGTTATCTAAATATTTTGAACCAGTGAAGTTACATAAAAATTAAAATGAAAATAAAAAATAAATTTATTAATTAAAATATTTTGACTCATTGAAATTACATAAAAATAAAATTTAAACTAAAAAATAAAATTAATAATTAAGCGAGCTTACATCCATATTAACTCTTGATCCATCTTAACTCTGGATCTATCAAGATCTTGTTAAAATAGTCAATTAACTCCTGCATGCATAGTTAGACAATCAGTTAAGTAAGCATTGAGTAAGTCGAGTTGTGTGATAGATGAATTTGGTAATTGAGTTAGAGAGTCAGTTAAGTGAGTGATGGTCAAGTCGAGTTTGGTAAGTGTGTTCATGTCAAGCCATTTATGATAAATACCCTTCTTCAGGTTCATTATATTCAGAGTGAGTGAGATTGAGGATTAATAAAAGAGCCGCAACTTGTGTGTTTCGTGTGTGAAATCTTTGTATAATTTGTAGCTTTACTCTTATGTCTTTCCAAAAAATTAGTATCAAAGCGAGATTACAAAGAACCAAAAAAACACAGATCAACAATCATCTATTTGTACGCAGGAAAAAAAAAATTCTCGCTTATTGAAGCTATAACGCACCTTGTACACCATATATAGAGGGCGTTATAACGGAGGTTCCCGCAGAGAGCCGCGTTACGTGTTAAAATTTTGTCACGATTTCACAGCACGCGGGTGTGTTGAAATTTCACAGCGTTAGTATTAATACACTTCAAAAAAAAAAACGAGCGTTCAATGCAGTTCACCGTATCGTTGAGAGTGTTAGCACGAAGGCCTAACGTAGGTCTAACGGCGCAATAACCGTGTTAGTGGTAAAATAAATAAAGTCAAACTTTTGAAAGAGGGCAATTCGAAGATACGTATCAAATTCCTTTTTGAAAAGGTTTGATTTTACTCCAAAGGAATATTTTAAAAGGGGTTTGGTATTTTTTTTAAAGTATTACGAAGCTTTTGGGTATTACAAAGGTTACAAGGACTTTTAAGGAATATTTTTAAAGGTTCTTCATAATGCACTTGAAAATGAGACTCTTAAAAGAATTATTTTAGTGATTTTGGAAAAGTGGTATTATATAAAGTAATTTTTTTTTAGAAAAGTTTTATATAAAAAATAAAACATAGGGTTTTATTACAAGGATGTTATTTTGGAGCTTTGTAAAGTTCATAAAAAGAAGAATTTAGGTTTTTATTAGATTTTTTATTTTATTTTAAATATGACAATAAGCCGCTTCCAACCACAACTTTCTTCTTTCATATGAAAGGATTATAATGTGTAGGCTATTAAGATGGATACCATGCTAAAAGCGCATGATGTTTGGGATCATGTCAAGTTTCAGTTTGCAGAACCTCAAAATGATAAGAAGAACAATCCTTTAGTAATGCAGAGAAGGAAAAAGGAAGAAAGACAAAAGGAAGAATGCACAAGCATTGTTTTTTATCCAGCAGGGGGTGGACCGAGCAGTGTTCCAGAAGATAATGATCATGTCTTCAACAAAAGAAGCATGAAAAACTTTTGCAACAAGCTATCAAGGTACGGAAAAAATAAATATTGTTAAATTGCATAATACTAGGAAAGATTTTGAAAGTATGCAAATGAAGGACACAAAAGTCATTGATTCTTTCATGAATAGGGTCATGTGTGTCATAAATCATTTAAAAATTTATAGTGAATAAATTAAAAATCGAAGAGTGATTGAGAAGGTCTTTAGATCTATGTATATCAAGTTTGATGTTGCAGTCGCAGCCATATAAGAAGCAAAGGATTTGGAAAAATTGACAGTTGATTAGTTGATGGGATCACATCTATTGCATGAGGCAAGCATAGACAAAAATAAGGATTCCACTTTAGAAACTGCTTTCAAAAGTCAAATTTCTATTTCAAGAAGTCAAGCAAGAGGACGAGGAAAAATATATGGTGGTCAGAGAGATGGCCGAGAAGAGCATGAACATGAAAGTGGAAGCAGCAACAACAGAATCTTCAACAATAATTACAGATTTGGCAAATCAAAGGTGAGATGTTATTATTGCAATAAATTTGGTCACTATGCTCGTGATTGTAGGAAAATGATAGCTGATCAAGGAAACGATAGAGCTAATGTTAGTACAGAGAATACTAACTCCATGTTCCTAGCATGCAACAACATGCATGAAATGTCTCATAAGGTTTGGCTATTAGACAGTCGTTGCAGTAACTCCATGATAGGCAATAAGAAATTGGTTGCAAAATTGGATCAATATGTGAAGAAAAAGGTAAAGTTGGGGACTAACAAGCCTGTGGATGTAGATGGCAAAAGAATGGTTACCATTCTAGCCAAGCAGGGGGAGCCAAATAAAATGTCATAGGTATATTATGTTCCTAGTTTCAAACATAATTTGATAAGTGTTGGTCAACTGACGCAGAAATGATCATTAGATAAATTAATAGTGGAAATAATAAAATAATATTTGATTATGTCATCAAATTTTAGAGGGAAAAAAGGAAAAAAATGTTTTTCCAACTCGTATTTTCAACTTATCTCCCAAAGTTTTCACTCAAATTTCGAGCGGGAGTACTCGTTGGATGCAAAATATAATTCTTCATCCAGGGAGTACCCATGTTGCATACTTTCAATGGACCCTGCTACACGAAAAAAGAGAAATAAATTAAAAACGTGACTGCAATCATGTTTTTCATGTCTTTCTCATTTTTTTCGTGTAGCAAGGTCCATCGAAAGTATGCAACATGGGTACTCTTTGGATGAAAAATTAAATTTTTCATCCAATGAGTATTTCTACTCGAAATTTGAGTAAAAAATCTAAGTGAAAATACGAGTTGAAAAAATAGTTTTATTATTTTATTATATTTTAATCTTTTTACTCTTTTACTTAAAAAATTGTGAATCATCCCCCATGGTTGACATCATCATTTTGAATCCTATTGGTTCCTATAAATTTAATTTTGGTTGTATATTTTTCTTAGGAGGCCCATTTTAGACCTCAAAGTTCACCTAATAATAGAGTTATATTTCAGGGGCAAGAGTGTGATACTTATGACAAACCCCCAAGAAAACACTTGATAGCAAAGGTGTAGATGACGAGGAAATTACTCTTAACTCTAATTATGAACTACAATGATTAGGTTAGTTTTTTTACACTTGCATGTTCTAATGATTATTGGTTATGGCACTTTCAGTCTGTACAATTTCATTTTTCTGGTTTAAGATTGTTGCAACAGAAATAGGTGGTCATAGGATTACCTCCCATCAAAGAATATACTAGTACTTGTGAGTGTTGCATCTTGGGAAAGCAACACCGTGAAAGTTTTCCGAAGAGAGTTTCATACATAGCAAAGAAACCTCTTAAGTTGGTGCATACAAACTTGCGTGGACCTATGAGGACACAGTCAATTGGTGGAATTTGTTACTTCCTCACTTTTATTGATGACTATAGCAGCAAGACTTAGATTTACTTTTTGAAGAAAATAGTAGAGAACCAAAGTGATCTACATATCAAGGTATTGAGGTCAGATCATGGTGGTGAATATGATTTGAAATAATTCCATGAGTATTGCAAACAACATGGAATCAGAAGACAGTTTACAACCAGGTACACACCGCAGCCGAATGGTGTAGTAGAGAGAAAGAACAGAACAATTATGAACATGAAAAGGAGCATGTTGAAATAAAGAAACTTGTCTAATGAGTATTGGGCAGAAGAAGTTGCATGTGTTGTTTATGTGATAAACAAATCACCTACAATAGTGTGATGAACAAAGTTCCAGAAGAAGCATGGTTAGGTATGTCATGCAATGTATCTCATTTTAGAGTTTTTGGATGTATAGCCTATGCACATGTGCCTAAGCAGATAAGAGGAAAATTGGATGATCAAAGTGAAAAATGCATATTTGTTGGCTATAGTGAGCAATTATAAGCTTACAAATTGTATAACCCTGTCACCAAGAAGACAATAATTAGCAGAGATGTTGTGTTCAAAGAATAAGAGTCATGGAATGGGACTGTAGACGAAACAATTAATGCACAATTACCTTTGATGGAAGAGGATTATGGTTTTCAAGCTCTTGTGGCTTTGAATTATTGAAGAGGTATCTGAATTTTCCACAGTGTCATAGAACATTTGTTAGAGTGATAAATTTTCTATGACGTTGTGCAAAATCCGGAGACCTATTCAATAATAGAAGACGATGATGTAGCAGAAAAGGAGCAGCAAGAATCAAGAGAGCAGACACCAAACAGACTCGCACCAACAAGGAATCCAAGATTTTCAGAGCATCATGGATCTTTAAGCAAATCAACAGACCAAAATTCCCCAAGTAGACAATCAAGTGTTGGATCAAGCAATGGTAAGAGAACGATGAGAAGTTTGAAAGATATTTATGATGATTTGGATGTTAGTTCAAATTTTGGGTTGTTGTCATTCCAATCTTCTTCATTTGAAGAAGAAATCAGAGATCAAAATTGGGTGTAAGCCATGGATGATGAGATTGGTTCTATTGAGAAGAATAATACATGGGACTTGGTTAATTTTCCAAAGGATAAAAACCTCATTAGTGTGAAGTGGGTGTACAAGACAAAGTTGAATGAGAAAGGTGAGATTGACAGATTTAAAGAATGTCTTGTATCAAAAGTATTCTTGCAGCAACTAGGAATAGACTTTGGGGAGACATTTTCTCCGGTAGCCAGATTGGATACTGTAAGAGTCGTTCTAGCCACAACAACTCAGAACAAGTGGAAAGTATATCAAATGGATGTCAAATCAGCCTTCTTGAATGTAATTCTAGAAGAAGAAATTTATGTGCAACAACCACTAGGTTATGAAGTTGAAGGTAAAGAAGATAAATTTTACAGGTTGAAGAAAGTGCTCTATGGACTGAAGCAGGCACCTAGAGCATGGTATAGTAGAATCGACACTTACATGATTAGGAATGGATTTTTCGAAAGAATCATTGAGCCTACCTTGTACACAAAGGTAAATGAGCATGGGCATATTTTGATTGTTTACTTATATGTCGATGATATGATTTTTACAGGTGATCTTGAGTTAGGTGAATTTATGGCAGCCATGATGAAAGTATTTGAGATGACAGATCTTGGTCTCATGAAATATTTTCTTGGCATAGAAGTTGAGAAATCTTAACAAGGAATTTTTATTTTCCAAAATAAATATGCTAGAGATTTGCTGAAAATATTCAGGATGGATAATTGAAAATCTGTAACTACACTAGTTGCAACAGGTACAAAGTTAAGCAAGGATGATAAAGGATAAGATGTCAATCCAACTCTATTCAAACTATTGGTTGGCAGACTCATGTATCTCACAGCAACAAGATGAGATACTATGCAAGGAGTAAGTTTGAATTCTAGATTTATGGAGACTCGAAAAGACACACATTGGAGGGCAGGAAAAATAATTCTGAGATACATAGCAAGAACTAGAGATTGTGGCATAATGTATGCAAGTACAGAAAATAAATATTTGATTGGATTTACACATAGTGATTTTACAGGAAGTTTGCATAATAGGAAGAGCACTTCCAATTATGTGTTCCATCTTGGTTGAGGTGTGATAGCATGTGCATCTAAGAAGCAGCCCATTGTGACACTATCATGAGTAGAAGCAGAATAAGTAGGAGCAACATCAGCAGCATGTCAAGTTGTATGGTCGAGAAGAGTATTGCATGGACTCAAACAGAAACAACAAGGATCAAAAACAACATATATTGTGACAAAATCTCAGCGATTTCACTATCCAAGAATAGTGTGTTTCAACAAAAGAGAAAGCATATTGATACTAGATATCGTTTTATTAGAGAACTTGTGAGCAATGGAGAAGTTCACTTGAAGCCTTGTAAATATAGTGACCAATTGGTTGATATATTTACAGAGCCATTAGAAATAGATGTGTTTGAGTTTCACAAAAGAAACTTGGGTGTTGTAAGCCTAGCTGAGACATATACCAGGAGACATGTTTGAGTTGTCATGAGTTATGCTTTAGTTTAATGGTCATAATTAAGAGGGAGTGTTAAAATAGTTAATTAACTACCGCATGAATAGTTAGACAATTATAGTTAAGTAAGCATTGAGTAAGTTGAGTTGTGTGATAGATGAATTTGGTAGGTGAGTTAGAGAGTGAGTTAAGTGAGTGACGGTCAAGTCAAGTTTGGTAAGTTTTTTCATGTCAATTGATTTATGATAAATACCCTTCGTCGAGTTAATTGTATTCAGAGTGAGAGAGATTGAATATTAATAGAAAAGTCGTAGCTATTGTGTTTGGTGTGTGAAACTTTTGTGTAATTTGTGGTTTTACTCTTCTGCCTTTCCAACAGCTCCTAGAGGGATCAAATTTCTCAATATGCAAACTTGTTTTTAGTTTTGCACTCACATAAAAAGTTTGCACCTCAAGAGATATAATCGGTCTTGACACTTGATAGATCGTAACTAAAATAGATCTAAACTAATTATTTATAATTACAATGCTCTGAAAGAAATTTAATGACTAATTTTCCCTACAACAACAAAAAATCACCATGATTCCATGAATGTTCCTTCTAAGATATCAGATTTAATGCACCACATAAAAATATATATATAAAATAAAATTATAGTATACTCGTAGTTACAAGGTTCAAGCTACGATCTGTTATGAGATTCGAGAATCTAATCTACTAGATGGAAAAATTCACTTTCAGAATGAATATTAAAGCTATTGTGTTTTTATAATAATAATACGTATTCAAAATAGATACCCATAAGACATTAGGATCCTTTGGATAGTGTAGGTTTTTCTAATTTTTAGAAACAAAATTATTGAGAGTTACATGATCGCACAACGCTCAGGAAGAGTAACAGAAATAGTGATGCCTGGACGGCGACGAGGAGGGGGGGATTGTAATTTCCCTTCCAGCTCAGAGATTTTTACACGTGAATCTTCCTCAACCTTATTTCGTGCAGATTGTTCCGCTGCCAACTGCTCTTCAAACATTTTTGTCGATTTACGCAATGTCTCCTCAACCTGATCAAACACAGAATTATGTTAAAATATGGCCAGAAATGAAATTCCAAATTCTAAAGTGTGTATAACGGCTAGTAACCCTAATATCATCTAAATATAGAATAATAGAAATCCATTGTTAATGCAACTGGATAATCCAACATATTTTAGGGCTAGGTTAACTGATTCTTCCTACATGTTATGTAAATTTTCTACATTTTTATGTTAACTGGTATTTAAAAACAAATAGAAGATATAGGAGATGTTGGTTTAGTTTGATGTGGGAGAAAGGACTACCATAAATAGTTGCTCGGATTAAGGTTTTCAGGAGTAACATAATTGCCTCAACAAATTTCAATCAGAATCAGTTTAGAACTGTTTGTTGTTGGAACAGTAAAGGCATAAAACAAATCCACTATTATGAATGCAATTTATAAAGTCAAATATTTAACACCAACAATTTATTAGGGTGTACATATATTTTTTTAATTATAAAGTGAAATATTTGACATCAAAATTGTATTCTGAGTAGAGGACACCAATAGTTTATAGCAATCTACTGCAATCTATACATCATTAAAATATTGAATTCATGGACTAGTTTTCTACGAATGATAAAACGAATCCACACCATTTGGAGGCCAGGAATAAAATGATTACCGCTTCTGCCGACTTTTTAAGCTGTTCAGCGTGTTGTTTTTCCATAGTTTCCACTAAAGTCTGCATTTCTTTCTTGGAATATCCACCTGATTCGATATTCTTACGTCTGTTTGACCATTCCTGCAGAAACAAAGAAAATGAGCAAAGAGAACTTTACATATATTCATTTCCCCATAATTGCATTCTGAAATGTGCACACACACATACCTGGGCTTCATGGAACATCTCGTTAGTATAAGGATGGCCTTCATTTTGAAAATTGACAATGTCTATCTGCTTGAGCAATTCAGATATTTGTTTTTTCTGCTTTATTTCTGATCTGGTTCTATTATCAAAAATAACCTTTCTATCATTGCACTTGAGCAAAAGCCTCTGCAAAGGTTTACATATAAAGTTTAACATGCCATGTCATTTAAAGATATACGTTGGAAAAATATTGAAGAAATAAAAGAAACTAGATTTCAATTTATTGAGAACATTTTCCTTACTCAGTCCAATTTCCATTCATATACGGGAAGAATAATTTATAATAGTAGTATTTTTTCTTTTGCCTATATATCACAAAATGAAGGGAAGTTGCAATGAAATAAAATTAACAGGTAAAATATGGAATATCAGACTAGCTTATCAAGAACATTTACAATAAAATAAAATTAATTAATAGTGAACTTGGACTGCCATGAAAAAGTTATCTTTGGCATTAAAAATTTGCATGTTAAGGATAAATGACACATTTATAATTCATAAAAAACGAGTTATTTTTGAACCTTCTGAAAATTTTTGAATTGCGATGTTTTTAAACATATTACGGTGATATAAAAAAATATAGCTATTCAAGTTACTGTATTTAAATAGAAATGAATAATAAGAGACATCTATAAAGTAGGAACATTATGATATTCCTCAAACTTTCAAAGATATCTCATGATCATCCACATTCTAATTTAATACTTTCGAGTTTCCATATTTTTGAAACTAAACACCTTATTTTCCTTTAGAAATTCAATGCACACAGTGGAATGTAAGATGCTATAAACAAGAGTTTCCATGTTTTGAAGCTAAACAACTTCTTTTCCTTCAGAAATTCAATGCCCATAGTAGAAAAAGTAAGATGCTAGTTGAAGACATTGTGAAGTTGAAACTGTTCAAATAATTATATTAAAAAAAAAATAATGTACTATTTTGAAAATTAATGTACTATAAGAAATAATGGACTTAATGGAAATTAAGTTATTTTTATAATCAAAGAAAAAGGAGTCAATGTATTTTTCAATAAGATGTCATACAAATAAGCAATAAAAAACAGTTTCCAATTACACAAATAATTTTGGGATATAAAATTAATCTTTATATGAAAAGGTGTTTTTTCTTTGCAGATTCAATGTTCAATATGAAATTGAGAATTCAAATTTAAAAATTTTAATAACAAAAAATTACATTAATATAATTTATAAAGGAAATACTCTATATTCACTCTATATAAACAAAATTTATGTCAACTTTATTATACTTCAATATTATCACTATATATATATATATATATATATAATTCTTACTTCATATATACATAAAATTCTTACTTAACATTAATTAATTAATTATATATGTGTGGGACAATTGCAGATAAATTTTTGTTATTGTCTCTTTACAGAAACATGGATATGGAAACGTAATTAAAATGCTTGTTACAATGAAGATGTGAAGATTATTCTCTATTTAACATGGAGTTGATATGTGGTAAATACACACACACACACAAAAAAAAAAGTGTAGATCCATCTAATTTTAGATATATCTTGCATCAAGGAATATCAAATGTGTTAAGTGCAAATATTTCATATAAGCATCAAATCCTCTAGGTGAAAAAATTTACTCATGTTTTCTCAACTAAAATAGAATGAATAGATTCAAAGTTAAGATTGATTAAGAAAGATACATGTATATTGATAATTTGAAAACTCAATTAAAATGATAAAAATAAAGAGAATGTTTAAATATCCAGAGAGTATAAAAATGGTATTAATATTAAAGCATAAAATAATATAAAACTAGACAAAGGAACATTCCATTAATAAAGTCCTAACAATAAGTTTGTCGTATAAAAAACCTAGTTATTATTAAAGAATTTGAGTGAGCAAGTAAATTGAGAAGTTACACTATTACAAAGAGCTCCAAAGTTCCATACCACAATCCTAATAACACCAACATGCATTTAGGTAGCTCATTCCTTTATGTCTCCCAAAAAAAATAAAAAATAAATACTAAAGAAAAAAATAAAAAAAGCACAATAAAAAAGCTGATTTACATAATTCTAAAACCAAAGAAACTGAAAAGCATAAGAAATTGCTGTAAGAAAGCATTTATTCCGAAAATATAGAATCGATAGAGATTCTAATGAGCTTGATCAAAAGGCTAAAACATACAGACGATGGGTAGCTTAAGGAAACTACTAGATATAAGTTCTCTGTGACGTCGAAAACTAAGATCACACTCGAAGGAAATATATTTTGTACAAGATTAGTGCAATGAGACATAGGAATTTAGACCATAGATAAACTTCGGCCCGCAGTTTGAGCCTGAGGAAAACGACATGGTTAACGAAAAACACATAAAGGATCAAAAGATGAGTATGATGAAAATGTGCAAAAAAACATTCCTGTACATTATTCATGTATCAGATGGGTATTATCTTAATAGAATTTACTTTCCATCTTTGAACGCAAGTGAAAGGACATCGCTGATTTTCTTAAATACAATGTTTGTTAAAGATTTGATCAGTATATATTTATTTGTGAACATCATTTATAGAAATTATTTTAGGAGTTAAATCCTTTTTCATGAAAATGTTGGAGAGAATTTTTTTTAAGAGTTTAATCCTTTTTCATGAAAATGTTAGAGAATTTTTTTTAACAAAATTTAGAAAACTAACCTGAAGTATAGGTGAGCTCTCATGCAAGTAGTCTTCCAATGTCTGTTCATTTGCTTCCAACTCGTCACCACCAGTAAAGATAACCACCATGTAATTGATAATTTTATCACCAAACAATGTTTGCAAGGTCTCTAAAGTACTCGCTTCCTCTGTAGAAAATCGATTTTTAATGGAAAGTACCAAAAGAACTCCATGGAGTCCCTCCTTTGCGAGGTCAATACATCTCACAATTTCCTGGCCGAGAAACTGTAGTGTGACATTAGGGTCAAAGAGACCTGTGTAATAGAAAGCTTAATAACTTAGTTTCCTATCAATTTTCCAATATTCTATTTAATAGAACAACACATTCATGATTCAAAATGCAAACTACAAAATCAAACCATGCACTAATATTAAAAGGAAAACCATGCTAAACAAAACAACGATAAAAAGAACCATAATACCACACCTAAATGAAACAAATAGCCAATAAAAACAAGCTAAAATTCCATTCCAATACCATTGTCTTTGTATAGGAGGTGATGGAGTAGGCTAGGCAAACTATATCTCAAATATTAGAAGTTAATAAAATCTATATAAGTAGCAACGGCCTTAAACGAGTGCAAAGTATGTAAATTGAAAAAAGTTGTACTCTACTTTAATAATCCTGCCAATCATATTGATATTTTAAACTTTAAATTTTAAGGTTTTATTTATTTATTTATTTATATTATATTATATTATATGTTTTAATTTTGTAATTTTTTGGAGATTGCAATTTAGAGAATTGCAGAAATATCATATTTTATATTGCAAAGTTACATTGGTTGTTGGATCTGTTTTTTTTGTCAAAAATTTTAATCCAATTTCTTGATTAATAGGAAAGAATTTTTAACCCAATTCTTTGTTAAACTTAACAATGTGGTTGTAACAACTATGAGCAAGCTGCTAGAGATATTATAATTTGTTTGTTGCATTCTGGCTATGCCTATCAACAATTGCATTCAAGTAATTTGGTTTATAGTAATATTTCCATGAAATGTTTGAATTGTAGTTTAAAACATGTCAAATTCGATAAGAAAAAGAAGCGACCTTCTAGTTTAGGAAGTGCCTTGAGCCCTTTTTTCATGATCCTTAGGGAGAATGATCCTTTTCGTCCAATGAAAAATCTTTTTCAAGATTTAGAGTAGTGTTATCCATCCTTCAAAGTAGTTGTTTGAAATATAAAAAAATCACCAAGATATTACTCATACTTTTTTTTTTTTTTCTTGTTTAATACTTTTTAAAAAATTATAAATTCCTTAAATTAAAGTATTTACTATAAAGATAATAAATTTTTAATCACATAAAATTGATTTTTTTATAAATTTATTATGCAAATGTGTTTAATACTTTTTAAAAAAATTACAAATTCCTTAGATTAAAGTATTTAACATAAAGATGATAAATTTTTAAGCACATACAATTTAAAAGTTAATATTTATCATGCAAATGATTATTTAAATTCCAACTTAAATGGTAATGAGTTTTATTTAAATATGTTTCAATTTTTTATATTTAGAAAGAAATTATAATTTTATGTGGTTTCCATCTCGATAAAATAATGATATTGATAATCTTCCCAAAAAAAACTTAAATAAGATAAATAATAATTTCTAAAATTTACACTTACTATTTTGATTATATTTTATTTGTAAATTTCTTTTATAAATATCTTAATTATGATTTTTTTAATTATCGAATTAAATAATTAAATTCTATATCAAGATTAATATTTTTTATTCTTATATTAATTAAAAAAAAAAATTTATTTAAAAAAAAATAGACAATAAATATTTATAAAAATTGATACTTGTGATTATGTTAATTGTATATATTTAAATTTATGCAAGTTTATAGATTATTAATAAATTTATTATAAAATTAAAAAGAATATATCTGTATATATTATTGAAGGTAGGTAGAGGCCATTTTCAGAATAGGTTTTTATTTAGACTGTGATGTTCTATGAAACAAAGCTTCCTTATAGAACTTGAATTAATAATTTATGATCTAATTCTCATCACACCAATATATATATATATATATATATATATATATAGTGTTAACAAAAAAATTTAGAAAGTATCCTAAGAGATATTTTATATAATCTTAATAATTTCTAAATTCATTAGCTTCATATAATATTAGTAATAGCATGTCATTGTGGGTAAGTGAGTAAATGATAGATCGTTCTTCTCTCCAATACAGAAAATAACTCTAACCTAGAGTAATTTAAGAAAAAAACATTTAGAAATAATAATAATAACTTTTTCATTGATATGTATTACAAATAAAATAAAATAAAATAAAAAATAATTATTATTTTTTATTGATTTGTATTTCAATAGTTTCATACTCCATTCATCCACTTCATATTCCTATGTTTGTAACAAATCAATGTATTTCTAATGCTTGTCATTATTCTTAGAAGCCTCTCCCATGTAGCATAAAATTTTCTTGTGTGAGATGCTAATTTTTCATTTTGCAATGGAAGAAGATGAAATTGACCATTTGTCTGAGAAGAAATCTCTTTCTTATGCAAGGAAATCAGAATAAAATGAGTTATCATATTTGTCTACGAGTGAGCCCCTCTAATTCATTCAATCTCCAAACTTTGGCGATAAATATCTTTGGTATGGAGATAACTTGATGCAACAAGAAATGGTTGAATGTTCCATCCTGGGCCTTCAAACATAACTGGAAAACTTCTAGCCACATTTATAGTAACAACAACTATCAAAAGAGCATTATATAAAATTTCCAATCACAATCAATATTAAAAATATTTTATTGACATTTCAGGTTAAAAACTTCCCAAAAGTTGGAGAATATCTACATTGGTAACCTTCCAACTATATGCTTATCTTATGTATTAAAGCATTTATTTTCTCTCTATCGACGCATATGTATGCACATGCATGTATATTTGAGAATTTTCGAAGGTAATGCACATTTGTTTTGAGTTGTTGATATCATATGTGTGTGCGCATCAAGTAATAGTCAATTAACAACTTGATTTTGTATGATTAGAGGATGAATTATCCCATATACACCATCTCCTCACGGTGATCCCCCTTTTCTGTACAATTTCACGCTCTACCTGTAATTCAACATCGAAGTATTGTACCCTTTTGTGAAGCTTCCTTTTCTTCACCGTGGTGACAGTACAAACTACAGAAAGTTCACAGTACAAATTACAGATACTGAATAAATAGTGCTGGTGACAATGATGACGAAAATTATGGCGAAAACCCAGACGAAACGTTTTGCCAAATTGTTGATTTCATGTGTCAATTTTTTCATTGAATATAGGAGGACTAAAATAAGCTTCTTTGATTGGATGGATCTTTCTAGCTCAACTCGACAGAGAAATTCCTATCGACCTAATTATATTGATTTGGTTTATAATGTGTAATAATGAACAATCAATAATGACTTTCTCTAGCCAATAATTTTTTTTGATATTCTATTAGAATAGTTCATCATAATAAAAATTACAATATTTTGAAAGTATTTTATTATGTAGTGCATTACCTTAAATTTCTCATTTATTATTAATAGTATAGATAATTATTGATTTTTTATCATTTTTAAAGTGCAAGATTCATAATATTTGGTATGAGAGCTCATGATCCTAGGATGTTTTTGCTTGAAACATGACATCCTAGTAACTTTTTTTCCTGGGAAATTTCAGATGGTGAAACTTGAAGAATATTGAGGGGAAATTTTGGGGAAGATCTAGTTTAAATTTCAAATCTTGATTTGCTATATTTTTTGAGATATTCATTGGGAAAGTCTGAGTTCCTAAATTCTCCTTCATTCAATCGCAAACAACTTGGTTCATCATTTTTTCTATTATGTTGTTCCTAGGAGGTTTTAAATAGTGCAACAAGGAATAATATGAGTAAAAATTAGAGTAAACTTTGGGTTCAAATTTATATCTTCATTAAATACACTTTTAGAGATATGCTTTAAGGAAGTTAGAGTTCTTCAATGCTCTTGAAATATGTTAATTTTGGAATTTTCAATGTAGATTTTTTTTTTTGGAGGTTTCATATGGTTAAACTTGAACTGTATTGAGGGGAAAAATTAGATAATATATAATTAAAATTCCAAGGTTCGATTTACTTTCAAAGATATGCTTTAGGGAAGTTAGGGCTCCTAAATGCTCCTAAAATTAGTTTGAAACCAATGAACTTGTCACTTTCACTATATTTTTTTTGTCGGAGGTTTAAAATGGTGAAACTTGGATCATATTGAGGAGAAATATAGGGGAATCTCTATTTCAAATTTCATAGCTTGGTTTTCTATACTTTCAGAGTTATACTCTATGCAATTTAAGGTTTATGAATGATGTTGAAATCCTCTTCAAATAGGTCATCTGGGTATTTTTTTTGTAACTTTTTTCTGGAATTTTTAAGTTCTGAAATATTCAGGGATGTTAAGAGACATAAAATTATATTAAGTGAAAAATTTTGAATTATATTTGAATAATTGGACACATGGCACACTATGAAATCTTCATCATGGGAAGAGGCCAATAATCAAACTTTTGCGAAAATCACCATGACTTTTACTTGGAAAATGAAATTCTAGCCACACCATAAGGATTACAGAGAAGAGAGACGAGAGTGTTACCGACCAAAGGTTCATATTAAGAATATCTCAAGTCTCATATATATAACAAGAAAAGGCTCACTCATTTAGATATTATCCAAATTAAGGTTGTAAAGGTACATAAATTACAAGAGACCTACCTCTTGATTAGAAGATCTTTTTTTTGTGACTGAAAGTTGTGATAAACAGTAATATTATTATTTTCCAACATGCCTACAAAGGAATCCATTACACTAATTAAAACTCGTGAAGGTTCATCTTGGGCCCATGAATAAAGTGAAGGCTTCGAATTATGGTTTTCAGAATTAGAGAAGAAATTTAATGAAATGGATGATAGTATTCAAAAAAGTGGATTTACTAAAGTATCAAGAAAACATTAATAGAGAAATAATGGCTGAAATGAAGGAATAAATAGAAAATTCCATGAATAAAATGGAAAATCTTCTTTTGGGGATGCTTCCCAAAAGGGTTATTGAGATCCAACGAAATTGTGGAAATAAGAAGACTCATTATGGTAAAACCCAATCACCTATGGGAAATATTTTATCACAATTGGAGAGAAACAATGTTGAGTCATCAAATGAGAATAAGCCATTTTCAATATAAGATCCACATCACGAGGTCTTCGAGTTAGAAAAAACTAAATACAACATTATTAAGAACAACATGGAGAAGTTTAATTGTAATGATATTATAACATGGATATTTGAGATATAACATTACTTTGGTAAACACCAAGTGACATAGTATCAAAAGGAGAATGTTGCATCAATGTTTTTAGAAGAATAATAACATGTATGGTGTGAATGGATTTGTTAAAGGAAACATCATTTTGTTATATCTTGGTCAATTTTTATTAAGGAATTGATAACACATTATGGGGATATTGAGTGTAATATTTTCTCTAGTCAATTGTTCAATATTTAACAAAATGGTTCACTTTTAGGTAACTTTCAAAATTTTCAAACGGTTAGTATGAAGGTAAAGAACATTTCAAAGGATACATTGTTAGACATATTTTTCATAATTTTAAAGGAAAACATTCGAGACGAGGTGCATATTTTTAAACCTAAATATCGAGAGAATTCTTTAAGTATACCAAGTAAGGTTAAATTAAAAATATGGGCATTAGAAAATCAATCCCTAATAGGTGTAGAGAAAATCAGGCTCCCTCTCCTAAACTGACAAGGTTGAATCCTTAGCAATTGGATGAAATAAGAGAAAATGGACTATGTTTAGATAATGAAAGAGTTAAGCCTTATAAGCCTCATTTTAACTTTAAAACCCCTTATTAATCCCTAAATATTGAGTGATTACATTTCTATTGTTATATTGTTATCTAGGTTACAACCCCTAAACATCCCAATTTACTATATTTGTACCCATTCCATTATACACACACACACACACACACACACACACACTAAGGAATTTTGGTATGAGAATCATCAAATATTGTCATTTTCATTGTATTCGTTGTAAAACAAGTTTTTCCCCTCAAAGATGATTGGGATTATTGGTTTCTTATCATTTTTTCCCAAGCTCATGATTCTAGGATATTTCTAGTTCAAACAAGTCATTGCGGCATTTTTGCTATAATGATTTTTTTGGGAGGTTTCAAACAATGGGACTTGGAGAATTTTGAGAAGGAATCTCGAGAAATAGTTGCTTAAAACTTGAGATCTTGGTTCACTATATTTTCACAGATATGTTGTAAGGGATTTAATGTTTTTTCTTATGAAATTTGTCTCAAGTAGATCTTTGTTCACTATAATTTCAGACATATGCTCTAAGGAAGTCTAGGTTCTTGAATTGTCATGAAATAAATTTCAAATAGCTTAGACTGGTGTTTTTGCTATATAGTCCTGTTTGGGACTTTTCAGAGTCTAAAATATTTATGGATTTCAAGATACATACATTAGTGTTGAGTTTCCTTGTATGATGGGGTAGCATCGGATGCCCTGTAGCTCCCAAAATTTGTGGAGGGACTAGAGTACATGAGATCTCCAATACCCAGAAAGGTATTTGGGAAATTTCATCTGGTTTGGGAGAAACTTAATTAATTAATAATTTTAATTATGGACCCTATGTCTAACCTAGAAAACTTAAATTATTAAAGGTAATTAATTAAAACATGTGATGAAATTATCTTAAGTCACATGGATCAAGATTTCTTTTAATCTTAGCCGTTGATTAAGGATCTGATCATGGTCATTGGTTTCCCAATGGGAAAAGTATAAAGGAAAGGCTTCAGTCATTTTGAGGATAGACACAGAGGCAGAGCATTGAAGCTAAGCTATAATTCTAGGTCATGGTTTGCTAACAAATTCCATAAGCATTTCAGCTGCAGAGAGGGATATTTTAGGCAAAGGGGATGGTTTGATCCTAGTGCCTAAGACCATACCCTTTTCCTAGAATTAGCAAGAGGCAGAGAGTAGCTTCCAGAGGTAATGCAAAGAAGCAAAGGCAGCAGCAGTAGAGAGGGAAGCAGTTTTGCATCACAGGGGCATCTTCAGGTACGCAGGTGCTACGCAGTTCCTTCTGGGGTAGCGCTTGACAACATGGGACCCATGTGGGTTACGCAGATACCCTCAGGGGCACCGTAGGATATGTGTCACCTATTCTGGGGTTATGCTAACCTCTCCAGACTAGCGCAGAGGAACACAAAGGCTTAAGAGACTGATGCAGGGGCTTCAGGGGCAACGCTAGGTTTTCTAGGGCCAAAATTTGGCTGAGTCTTGCAAATCTCGTTTGAGGATGTGGATCATTCAACGTTTTGGCTTCATAATGGCAGGTTAGCTAAAGATCTATATTTTTCTCTGTCGGGTTAACCAATGTGGTGTCCAGATTTGTTGTATTTAGAAAAATATTTGATCATAAACACCCTCCAGCAGCCAGAAGACCAGTTTTCCCACATTGGGTTTTTCCAGAGACTATTGTCCAGGAAATATTGTGTCATTTTTTCTATTGTGCATGTAATTTTCTGTTTAATCTAAATCGGTGAAAGTCTGTTATGTGTTTACTTCGATGTTAATCTAAAGATTTCAACATTAATAACTTGCTTAAGAAGGAGAAGTATAACTATATCTAATAATATATTTCTGCATAAGTAAAATTCAGAAATTTTCACATGGTATCAAAGTGATTGCAGATCTAGTAGGGCAACCAGTAGAAGACTAAAGAATCCTGCTGCAGAGAGTAGAAGAGAGAGTAACACTAGCAGAAGAAAGCCAGATATGAAGGGACAACGTAGTTTCAGAGGGAATAGAGCCATACAGAGGTTAGGGTGACGCAGTCCCACACTGTCTCCATGCAGGCCCACATACTTACTGTGCAGAGGGAGCCCTCAGACTGTCTTCTCAAGTAGAGGCCAGCTAGGTTAACGTAGATCTAAATTTTTTTGATTCAGAAGTGTCGGAAGCAAAGCTGTAGAAGTTCAGAAGTTGCTGGTGGAGTTAAATTTCTGAAGATTCGGAATTTAGCCTAAGCAGTGGGAGAAAAAGTGATGAGATAAGCTTGTTAGAGGGTTTATAGCCAAAGAAACTTGCAGATCGATTAGAGCATCGAAGAGAGTTGTATCATTGATTGATTTGGTGGATTTCCAATAGAGGAAATCAGTTTTCAGAGGGAGTAGAGTGTGCCTATTTCATCAAGGACCATAGATCCAGACCTCTAGCATAGAGGAGCTCTAACAGATTTACTAAACAAATGGCACCTTACGGACTACGTGATCAGGATAGGTTGGATGGCCTGTCCAACTTTGTAGTCTTGAAGGCTAGAATCGTGGTAGTCTTGGAGGAATATCATCTAAGAGGCCATGCAGAACAAGTCCTGGCCACGCCGACCGATGTAGATCTCTTGAAGAAGCATGAGGAAGTTGTGGCACATGCCAAGTAGCTCATAATAGATGGAGTTAAGGACCATATTGTTCCACATATAGCAAGGAAGAAAAAAATAATGAGATGTGGAAGGCCTTAAAAAGCCTATTTTAGGGAATTCCGTCCACAGGAAGATGCTTCTAGAGACTCAACCGCGGTCATTCATGATGACCAAGGGGGAAGAGATGGAGAAATTTCTCTTCAGATTACAGATGATCAAAGATCAATTGACTGCCACAGGAGAAATTGTGGGGGATGATGTGATGGTAAGGACTGCACTCAATGTAGTCACGGAAGAGTGGGAAACCTTTGTCCAAAGTGTCCTTGGCAGAGGGGACCTTCTCGAATGGGACAACTTGTGGGAAATCATGCGTCGAGAAGAATTTTGTCGATTCACCAAGGAGCAATACAGCTCGGGATCCAGTAAAGTGAAGAAGCAAGATGAAGATGATGCAAACTTGGCATCAAAGAGGCAGCAATGGAAGAAGAAGCATGAAATTTTCAAGATATATTTTTTCCAATGTGACGAACTAGGACATTTTGCCAACAATTTCCCACAGAAGAAGAAGGACATGGAAGCTTCTACCTACAAGGTTGTTGTGGTGGATGATGGGTCAGAATATGTTGCAGCCATGAGCACTCATGAACCACGAAACTGGGGTGACATGGATCTGTACAGAAGCTATAGAAAAGGGCGGGATCTTTTCGCTCACGGGGTCCTGACCCAATTTCAGAGGTTAAGGTTTGCCAACAAACCCCTATACTACTGGCCCTTTCGGTAGTGACCTGCTTGCATAGGCCAAAGTCTCACCCAAAGCAGTATGGGAGGGTGTTGGAACTAGGTTTCCGCACCCTGGGGGAGGGTAGGTAAGTCAAGTGGAGTTGTGTTCACCCTTATAGTTACCAAATCTTATATCATAGAGCCCTGATCTACTGATATCCTTTGCATCCACATGCACAATACCAATTATAGTCACAGTAACTAACAGATCATAGAATTATAGAACATCACCATAGTTATCATATAAATCATAACAAAACAGATCCAGATCGCTGCATAAACAAGTAACAAAAGTACTTTCGCAGCTTAAATCAATAACATAGAAACATACATACTCAATCAGATACCACAGATTCACATTAGCAATAAGTCCAATAGATTCAGATATTCCAACAGCCTTCCACATTCATTAATCTGTCAGATTTACTTACAATACCCAAAACCCAACCTGCGCACACAGCAGCAGGGTCTGCACACAACAAGACAGAGGATCTTCGCACACACAGCCAGCACGAGTCCTTACCCAACCAACCCTATAGATCTAACAGTTTGCACGTAGCATCAATTCCAATTCATTCTTGCCTATCGACTCAAAAAAGGTTCAACTACTTATACTACTTTAGCCTACGCATCCAATTTTCTGCAAACCGTGGTTTGCGGACTCTTGGTCTATACTTGACCCACTTACAATGCATTAGGGGCTTTGAACAACCCTAAAACCCCTGTGTTAGACTAAATATAATAAAAAATATACAAAATGGACCAGATTCGTAGCTTTGTAGGAGACCTTGTTCCAACATTCCCCTAACACAATCTTGTGACTCGTCCCGAGTCACTGAGATGGTGGGGTATCCACCTGCACTTGTACAGCTACTCCGGCCATATAGTCATTTCATCCGATACGGTTTGAGCCGACTACCATTGACGTAGCCTGGTAGCATATCACCGCGCAGGATAGCTAGCCTAACAACTCTGCCATCCGTGATCTCCTTAACTGTGTAGGGACCAAGCCAATGCTGCCGAAATTTCCCTGGATTCTTTGCAAACTAGATATCGTATAAGAGGACCAATTCGCCCTTCGCGAATATTTTTTGGCGAATATGTCGATCATGCCAAGATTTATCGCTGGCCTTCTGGACCTGCTGATGGAAATTAGCAAGAAACCAACCTTCCTCCAAAGCCATAAGCTGCACTAATCACTTCTCCATGATGTCAGGTTCTGCCATGTTCATAAATGCTGCGATACATAGACTAGGAACAATATAATCCATGGGAATAATGGTCTCTTTACCATAAACCATCATAAATGTGGTTTTTCCTATTAGCTTGCAGGTTGTTCGATAGGCCCAGAGGATCGATGGGATGCGCACGTCCCAATCGCTACGATCAACACTGCATACCTTTGTCAGCGCTTGCTCCAAGATTTTATTAAAAGCTTCAACCGTGTCGTTTTCCTGTGGGTGATATGGCATGCTCTTCGCATGATGGATCCAGAACTCCTCGGTCAAAGCTTGGATTGTTTCATTAACAAAGTGTGTACCTCTGTCGCTCATGAGGATATTTGGACATCCAAATCTGGTTAGGATTTGTTAAAAGATGAAATGGGCAGCGGTATCCATAGTACAATCCTTTACTGCTTGTGCTTTAGCCCACCTCGTTACATAATCAGTGGCAGTTATAATGTAGCATGCACCCGTCTTCTTCCCTAGTGGGTTGATAGGCCCTATGAAATCAAAAGCCCACTTATCAAATGCTTGTAGAGCCATTTGCGGTTGAAGGTTCATTTCATCTCTTTGGGACGCCATCCCTGTTCGTTGGCATGTATCGTAGGCTTTACAATAATCGTGGGCGTCACTATGCAGGGTTGGCCACCATAACCCAGCTCTCAAGATCTTTTGTGCCATTTATTTCCCTACGTAGTGACCTCCTACTACCCCGTCATGAGCCTTTGCCAAGATAGTGTGCCTTTTATGCTCCAAAACATATCGCCGCAATACTTCATCTACTCCCATCTTATAAAAATGAACTGCGATGATGGTAAAATATGATGCCCGGGTGACTAACTCTTTCTTCTATTGTACAGAGTACTCTAGAGGTGTTGTCCTAGTAGTTAAGAACTGAATGATATCAACAAAGAGTGAATCTGCTACCTTAATAGTAAATAGCTGCGCATCAGGCAATCCGGCTTCCAGGTCGGTTGGCTCCTCGTCACTCTCTATTCAGGACAAGTGATTCGACCTAGAATTCAACTTTCCCTGCTTGACGATGATTTCAAATTCAAACTCATGAAATAGTAGTAGCCATTGGCATATTCCCCCCCCAACACAGGCTTATTTACCAGGTACTTTAAAGGTGAATGGTCTGTGAACATTTTGAAGTGTCCTCCTAACAAGTGATGCCGATATTGCTGCAAAGCATAGACCATGGTCGATCCCTCCTGCTTTGTGGTGGAGTATTTTCATTCCGCACCAGAGAGATTCCTACTTGCAAAGGCAACCGGATGGTCAATATCTCCTTCTCCCAGCTGCGTAAAGACAGCCCCGAGAGCAATGCCCGACTGCGTAAGGATAGCCCCGAGAGCAATGCCCGACGCATCGACGTGAACATGAAATACCTTCTCCCAATCATTAAAGATGAGAATAGGTGCCGAGACCATCTTTTCTTTAAGTAACTCAAAGCTCTTTTGACACTCATCATTCCAAAAGAACGAAACTTCCTTCTTGAGCAATTTTTACATAGGGGCAGTAATTAGCGTATAGCCTTGAATGAATTTTCTATAGTAGCCTGTGTGTCCAAGGATCAAGCGCGACTATTTTTGCATGGTTAGTATTGGCAAGTTTATGATAATTGTGATTTTGGTAGTATCCACCATTAGTCCTTGCCGACAAACTATGTGGTCGAGCAAGATTATGAAGGGTATGTAGAAGATACACTTCTTGATATTTAGGGAGATCTGGTGTTTCCGGCGGGAATCCAACATCATGCGCAAGTTTGATATGTAACCCTTTACCAGGCTGAAGACAGTCCAATCATCGAAATACACTTCGAGGAACTTGTGGATGAATTCTTTGAACACTGCAACCACGACCCGCGAGAAGATAGCAAGGGCATTCTTGAGTCCAAACGACATGAAAATATACTGAAAGTATCCACACTCAGTGTCAAACATGGTTTTGTTGCGGTCTTCAGGTGCGATTATGATCTGATGGTATCCTGAGAACCAATCCGTGAAGGAGTATGCTTCTTGTCCTCCCACGATGTCCAAAATTTCGTCTGAGAATGGTGTCAGGAAGGGATCGTGAACACATACATCATTCAACTTGCGTAGGTCCACACAGATCCAAATCTCCCCCTTAGTTTTTTTCTCCTGAACCACCGTTGGACTAACCCAGTTTGACTATTCAACAGGTTTGATGATATCTACAACAACCATTTTATCAAGTTCTTCCTTGACCTTCTGCTTATACTTGGGGTTCAACCTATAAGGGCGTTGCTTTACGGGTGCGCATCAGGTTTGAGCGTGATATGCATGACCCCTATGTCCCCTGTGATCCCTTTCAGCTCCGAAAACTTCGTCGGGAATGTCCTAGAATTCTGTAAGTAATTCAACCACTTTTCCTATTATACCCTCATCCTATTAGTCCCCAATCTTAGCCAACTTAAGGTGCTCATCAATGTTTACTTCGCCCAGCTTGAGAGGCTAGTGACATCCACTTCTACAAGACAGAGGTCCCCGCAACAACGCACGCCCTCTCGAGCCCCTACAATCCTTACTCACAACATCTTCACCTTCTCACTTGTTGGGTCACAGCGCTAAAAATATCTTGCATCCGTGTTTCCCCATGCCCGCTCGCAATATTCGGGGAACCGCATTTTCCAAACACAAATGTATCTATGTCCCGCGTAGCCGTCAAGTGCCTCCTAACCCCTTACCGGGGTCCGATAATGTTCTAAAAAGTCATTTCGAGTTTTCCAATGTCGGGTATGTTGATGTAGCTCCACATCCAGGTACCATGCAGTAGGGATTGGACCCAACACATGAATGAATAAGTGAACCCATTCTTTTGTAGTTCGGTTGCCCCATGTCTCTATCCATGCAATAAAGTGTTCACGCGGATCCCTTGGGCCAAGGAACGCCTTGACCCGCACCTTTGTCAGAGTCTCAAATCGCAGGAGCATCATGTCCCGACAATCCTCCCACTCCTGGAATGCTCCCTTATGTGAGTCCCACCACTACAAAGGTGTCTTACGCATGGCGAGATTAAGGGCCCCTAGCCTTTGTCCTCTTGGAACCTTCGCTTCAAATGCTCGCAAAAAGTCCCTAATATTACCAGAACCATCAAAGTAGGGTAGGTCTCTTACCTCTGAGGAAATGCAGCAAAAGTCCTTTGTGACCCGAAGGCATCACAGCGCAGAGACATCATGTAACTGATTTTTCCAGTTCTCTATCTCCTTGTCAGAATCAGAGAAGTAGTCACTGTCCTTTTCCAAGCAGAGTACACCATCCGCCGTAGGGTTTATCCAATCTTCATCTCATGCAGTCAACTTATAAATGTGATCTACATCCTCTTCGTGCACCGGCTCTGTATATCATTCGCCTTCCGTAGGATCTAATGGTATTATCACCCTTGTACCGTTATTTTCAAATACCATGCTTCTCTTCTTCAGGTTAATGATGCCTTCCATATCGATGGCCCAATCCAAGCCTTGGAGCACAAGGTAGGGGTCCGAATATTCTACAATCTGAATTACTTCAAAATCAGCCCGGACCTTGACCCCTGCGATATCTACCATGATCTTCGATAGTCTTCCCAAGGGTATGACCTTCTGATGATTGGCCATATGCAGTTGGATAGTGGACCATTCGAGCTTAGGTTCCCCTATTCGTTGCCAAGTATATTTAGGTAATACATTCATGTCTGACCCTATTTCCAAAATAACCTGATCCATCTTGTAATCATCGATCTACACAGTCAACCGCATATCCCTACCAGTGTGTTTCTTATATCTGTATAGTTTGTGCACGTCCTTGATTTATGGAGGTAGGCTAGGTCGTGTCGCGCAGCTATCTATGAGTACCTGAAGATTTTCCACAGCCTTTGGGTTGTGCAGCAGCTTCATACATGCTTATAAAAAGGGTTTGACCTCCTCATCTGCCTTGAGGTTTCCCGGCAGCTGAGAAGTAGATGCCTCTACCTCAGCGAAGTATTTGCAAGCTGAAAAAAATGTTTCTTTCTCCTTTTTTAGATCCAAACCTTCTTGCTCGATGACTGCTTTTCAGATCAGAGGTTTGGTTGCAGTCTTCTCCCTAGGCCCCCTGCTGGCCATCCCACTACGTGTTATGACATTCACGGTTGGATCTTTGTCTCACAATTCAGCCTTAACCCTCTGCACATTCTACGTAGGTGTCAACTGCATCTCCTGCATCTTTGCTATCAGGATTGGGAAATATTCAATCACATGGTCTTGCTATCTGCAATATTAGTAGGACTACTTCGTAGGGTTCGGATAGTCCCTAGCAAAGTGACCTACTTCTCTACAGTTATAAAATATTAGTTTGCTTCGTCCCCGACCTGTGCTTCCACCTCTTCTACCTTCCCTGCCCCTAGCTGGGGAGCCACTTGTGCTCGAGATGGATCTTGGCAAGGATGGATCCGACTGTACTCTATAAATATTCCCTCGATCGATCATCAGATCATACGTCCGACAATTTTTTTCATCATGTCCTACCGACTTGCAGAACCTACACCATTGCTGCTTTACTTATAGGACATACACAGTAAGGCGAGGGTAGTGGTTTGTGTTGTGAAGCCCCACAACGCAATAATCATCACACCATAGCGCCGACCCACATGATCCTGCAATTTCCCTGAGGCGCAACGGGCTAGGTCCCCTGGCCTACATATAGTCTACGAAGAGAGGGTATTTATCCTTGGTGTGACCATTCATCCTGCATCGTATGCACCATATTTTAGATCTAGCCTCTGCTCCTCGCTCCTTTCGAAGATTTTGGATCTCCATGTGCATCACCTCCAGTTTTCCTTTGATCTGTTTGATGCCCAGCTAGGTATCATCTCTGGGCGCAGCCTCTAACTTCATAGCAACCTCCAAGGATTTTTCCTGTGATTCGAAAGTTTGGTGACCCATAGGTACGCATAAGTGAGGAAAAAACATAGCAATGAACCATTCTGTGTGCTGTTTGTCATCATACTAAAATCCTCCTTCTCTGATCACCTTCTTCAGTCGTTGATTGGCCTCCCATATAGACTCAGAAGGCCCTTGCTTGAAATCCTTTAGATCAACCACTATTTGAAGTAGGAATTAGGCTTCTTTAATTGTTGTTTCAAGGCATTCTTAATCTCTTCAATGGTTTCATTCGCATGCTGGCCGATGTATCCCATGTAATAGTCCAAAGCTCTTTATTCAAAGGCAAGGGACAATTGTGCCCTCTTCACTACATCACTAGCTATGTTCTGCGCATTCCATATCGATCCTGCGAAAAACCAGAAATGATCCATGTCTCATCTCCCACACCCTTAAAGGTAGGCAACTTCATGTGCGCAACCATGTCATCTTCTGGTGGTAGCGGAGGTGTAGGTGAGTTCTTACCCCTATGCTGGTTTGAAAGTGGTGTGGCTAGAGGACTCTGTACAACTACTTCTCTTACTGGACTATAAATAGATCTATCTCCTTCTTGGTTGGTCCGATAGTATTTTCCACTTCGCTTTGTACTCCCGTCCAGATCAGAGGTCATTCATTCAGTGTGGCTACATAAAATACTCTTTTCGCATAGTAATATCTTAATCAACAATGGTAAGGTCTTCAGAAACTTACCCTGGAAACCCTTGAAGAATCTTCACTTTGCTTCATAGTAGGAGACGAAATGATCGATGGAAAATTCTATCATGAACCCCTAGCACATTTTCCACCCAGTGATCCACCATGCGAGTGATGGTGTTAACAAGCTTCTCCAATTGCTGGATCAATTCTGGAGTCCACTGTGTGACCCGCTCGTCTTTCCAACACTTCTGAAATTTGACCAACCTTGCGAGCCACTCTTGGAGCTCGATCGCAATTGTTACAAAGAAGATCTCGTAGATATCTGTGAAAATATACTTATTCTTCCACTCTTCAGTGGTCAACCTCTTACTGTTATTTTCTTTTATTGCGAATTCCTGAACTTGTTGTTCAAACCATTCATCAATTTATTTTCTTTTAGGTTTCCAATACGGCCTTGGCATTACTCGGTCCCTCTCTCAAAATGCTCCTGGTCTTGGCAATGGAACCATTTTTTGTCTCAGGGGTTCCTGACCCAGGTTCGAAGGTTAAGGTTTGCTAAAAAACCATTATACTACTGGCCCTTTTGGTAGTGACTTGCTTGCGTAGGCCAAAGTCTCACCCGAAGTAGTATGGGAAGGTGTTGGAACCAGGTTTTCGCACCCTAGGAGAGGGTAGGTAAGTTAATTTGAGCTGCATTCACCCTTATAGTTACCAGATGTTAAATCACAGAGCCTTGATCTACTGATATCCTTCGCATCCATGTGTGCAATACCAATTATAGTCATAGTAACTAACATATCATAGACTTATAGAACATCACCACAGTTATCATATAAATAATAACAGAAAAGATCCAGATCACAGCATAAACAAGCAACACAAGTACTTTTGCAGCTTAAATCAATAACATAGAAAAATACATACTCAATCAGATACCACAGATTCACATCAGCAATAACTCCAATAGATTCATATATTCCAATAGTCTTCGCCATTCATTAATCTGTCAGATTTACTTACAATACCTAAAACCCAACTTCTGCACACATCAGTAGGGTCTGCACATAGCAGGACAGAGGATCTCCATGCACACAGCAAGCAACAGTCCTTACCCAACCAACCCTACAGATCTAACAGTTCGCACGTAGCAACAATTCCAATTGATTCCTGCCTATCGACTAAAAAACGTTCAATTATTTATACTACTTTAGCCTACGCATCCAATGGTCTGCAAACTATGGTTTGTGGACCCTTGGTCTACCCGTGACCCACTTACAATCCATCAAGGGCTTTGACCCACCCCAAAACCCCTGCGTTAGACTAAATATAATAAAAAATATACAAAATGGACCAGATTCGTAGATTTTTAGGAGACCCTATTCCAACAGGATCCTTGAGCAGCTCATCTCTTGGATACATCTGAGCTATGGGAGCCATAAGACAGTAGCGAGACAAGTGGAGCAGTTGGTGCATAGAATCAAGGATGAAGTAGAGACAGATTTGAAGGCTGGAAAGAGTAGCGTAGTGTAGATGCAACAAAAGCATAGGGGTTGATGTGACTTTAGCAGAGCTTCTTATGCAGAGCAGAGCTGCAACAACATGGAGGCTTCATGAGGATAGCGCAGCGCAGCAACAGTGTGAGATATTTTAGGGCAAGGGGTTGATGTGACTTCATAAGTGCAGATGGAGTCTGCTTACGCAATGCAGAGTTGTAGCTGTGCATCATCCTTTAGATGACATCATAGATTAGCAGCCGATGGAGCTTCAATGATGAGGATGCAGCCAAATTGACCTTTCTTTCAAAGGTTGGGGAGGAAATTCATTTGCTTCTCTCAGCAGCTGAAGATGTAGTGCAGTAGATGGAAGCACAGATGCAATATAGATGTAGAAGTGGTGGTGGCATCGTCATGGAAAATAGTACATAATGAAAGCATAGTCACAGTGATGAAGGGTAGCATGTCTAGCACCGGTGCAAATACCCACGCTAGAGATCATTGTATAGCTTCGGAGTGAATCAGAGTTTGTACTAGAGCACATTCCTCGCTAAGAAGGAGAGTTCAGATTCCTTGCGTGATGGGGTAGCATTGGATGTGATCTAGCTCCGAAGATTTGTGGAGGAACTAGAGTACATGAGATATCCAATAACCAGAAAGGGATTTGGGAAATTTCATCCAGTTTGGGAGGAAAATAAATAATTAATAATTTTAATTATGGACATGTTGTGCTATAAAACAACACCCCCATTTATTTGAATATCGATTAAAGTTATGAATAATAAATGGGGACCCTTTAAAAAACAATTAGATTTTAGGAAACATTATTTCGGTTAACATTAAGTTTTAAAACTTTATAAATAAAAGGCATAACATTTTTTCTCTTTGATTTGATTGAGCTTAGCACAAATCGCAAAACACACAAGTTAACAAATTTGAAATACACATATAATTTGTGACTTGCGATAAGTGCTAAGACCTTTTTTAGTTATGTGAAATTCCCTGTTAAAAAGTTTAGAAAACCCTTATAACTCTAAATCGCATCGCATCTCCTTAAAAGACAAACTTATATCATTCGGAAAAGAAAACGCAATGATTTGGACCTGATCAAATAAATAAATGAACAATGAAACATATCCATGAAATCCGATAAAATTCAATTCTTTGAGTTTTAGTGCATATCACATCTCGCAACATCAAACCAAATGAAAGTTACGTCTGCCTTGATAATGTGCGATATGAGATTTGAGGAGATCACATCGCGCATGCACCCATGGTTGAAATAAATAATATTGACGCTCATAAAAGTTGTGATTTGTGCTATAACATTTATAACTAAAGGACTTAAAGAGATCCTTAATCAATTGGTCCGTTAATAATATCTAATGATTAAAGTATTTTGATTTGACATATAGTGTAAAATACGTAAATGATTTAATAATAATTTACAGTGTTATTAACGGAAATCAATGTTTACGAGGCTTAAAAAGATCCATATCTTTCTAAAGCATGTTTCAAATAAAAGCGTCAGCTTTTTTATTTATGATGATTTAACTATGTTTCTTTGTTCCTTTTCACTCTTCGTCTCAACTTTAAATTTCCTTGTCTTTCTTTAATTTAGGAAACTATATGGGAAAGTGATATCAACAAAATGATAAAGAAATGCAAATCGGAGTTTTGGGAAGTATTTCTCCCCCTCATGCTTTTCCCTACTATGTTCCAAATAAACTCTTAGCTAGAGAAATTTCATATCAAACACTTGTAAATGGTATAACTAAGCAGGTCAGGGATTCTAAGAAAGTCGTTTGCCCTACATTTCTATTATAGTGTGGTACCTTCACTCTATTTGATGTAGGTCATACAATGAAGAAAATTCCAAACATTACTTTCTTGAATTTGGATTTAATGCCAGGGAGATAGTATGATCCTAATAATGTGGTCCAAAATTTTACCACTGCTCTTAAGTTTAGAAATTTTATGCATGAAAAGGATATTTTTGATGATTTGTTTGAAGGAATAGAGGAATTTACAGATGTGTTAAAAATGGCATCCAATAAGCTTAGTGTATTAGACCTTAAATATTTGTGCAAATATAGAAACAAGAGGTTGGAAACAGTCCCATTGGACTTGTTACTAATTGAAGAAATTAGAGAACCAACCCCGAGTATCAGTTTAGATGATGAAGAAAAAGATATGTCAGAGGATGAGTCATAGCTAAAATCAATTCAAGATTCACAACATTCACAACACAAGTCTCAAAATTTACATCATTCTGATAATGAATCTGAATGTAAAAATGAGAGCCCTGATAAAATAATTGAAAATTTAATCAAAGGAATTGATATCCACACTGAGGAGGGAACTGGTGGAGCTGAATTATCTTCAAAATAACTTCAATAAGTTCAAATTACACCTGAGAAGAGAGTGAAATCTCAAGTAGAGAATTTGGGCACAAAATGGACAAAGTTTACTCAAGCACTGCAGATGCCACCTAATCCTAATACAAAAGTATCAATAAGTTTTAAGACTCCTGAGAAAACTTAGAATATAGTAGAAACAAAAGTGACACTTCAAGAAATCCAAGAGTCTCAAGAACAAGCGATCATCCCGGCCTACCCAACAAAATAAATCATTTTAAAAATTGAGGAAATAACTCCGTTGGACGTTTTCTATAGTCCAGGTCACAAAGATGTAGTAAAGAGGAGGAAAATAATAAGAGTTGATGACACAGTAACTACTCTCAATAATGAATCAATAGATGTTGTCTGGAAAGACACTTTTGTCAATCCAACAGAACATCTTACCAAACTGTCGAAATTTTCAGGGGTGTATACAAATTCCACAAAGGATAAAGCAACAAAAGTGCAACTCCTGCTCAAGTAGAGAGAAGATAGAGTTCAAGAGCTGGAAATCCATCTGGAACAAGAAAAGCATAATGCTAATAAACAAGTTGAGATGAAAATGACACAATTTGAGAAATAATTTGAAAGATTAAAGTTGCAACATCAAGTACAAATCTCTAAAAAGAATATGTAGATAGCGACAGTAATTCATAAGGTTAAATGCCAACCTCAAACAGAAAAATTCATAAAATAGGAACTTGAATGGAAAACAAAGTTAAAACAACAGCACGAGACTTTTTGTCATAAAATCTCAGCCACCAATTAATATTGTGAAACAAGTAAAATCTTGGCTCAACAAGTGGCAAATAGAAGATTGCAATGTGAAAGGATTCATAAGAAAATTTATGGACTCATTTTATGGCAATAATCTGACAAAGGAAAAGAGGTTTCTCTCCCAAAAATTAACAAATTTCATAAATATATTTTATTTAAAGACCGAGAGATGTAGTTGAGACAGGAAAAGAAAGCGATGTCAAATGTAGAAAACTTAGAAAATGAAATCATTGATTCTGTTAATGGACAACTTCAGAGTGCTAAGCTTATTAACAATTTATGCAACAAAGCAATCCTAGAAGTAAAATTATTCGATACACAAAGGGAAAGAAAGCATCATGACAAGGCAATCTCCCTCTATCCAATGGAGCAACTAAATTAGATCAAGAAAATTACTGGAACTTCTTGATCAAACCACATCACCAGTGCATGACTCTGCAATATTTAAATAATTCCACTAGAAAATCATTTCCATCACTCTCAAGCGTCGTTTTTAAAGGACAACTCATATTTGGCATCACTCAGCCGACTCAGTTAAAGCCAATGATGGATGTTTCCCAGCTCAGAGATCGAATGACGAAAGAAAATCAATCCACTTAAGCAGTCTTGTTATCTTTTATTTCTATATTGTAGTTTATTTTACTTATTATGAGGAAGGTTGTTTGAAAACTCCTCAATTTTTTATGTAATAATATATTTTTGACTTAGTTAGTTTGTTATTTAAACCCTTCTCATGAATTTAGAGAAGGGTCCAAAATTTTATCAAAGAACAATTTGTGAAATATTGCCCTTACGTACTTTTATGAATGCCTTTGTACTTTTGAAAATTAAATATCCTTTACTGTAATTGGATTTTTGTACTCTTAAAGTGTATTTTAATTGAAGGAAAGTGGATCAATGCTATAGATTTCATGAGTAGAACTTATCTTATATGGTACTTTTATGTTATGATTAGTTCGATTGTGAAGCGTAATTTATTTTTTATGTTACGATATGTATTTAGTCCGACGTACAATTTAATTTTGTTAAGTGAGGTCACACCTCAAAGTGTCAGTGTTAAACTATTGTCAATGTTTACACCATAATTATATACATGGAGCTTTAAGGGACTACACATCTGTTAATGAGATTAAGGTGTTTTGTGCTTGAATTCTGATCATAAGGATACCCTTAGGATGGCTGAAGGTGATTGCATTAAAATTTCTTTCAAAATCTTACAAACACTCCAAGCAAATCCATGTTTACTAAGCGACAACTCAACGAACATTTCTACCCAAGGTTCACTATCCTAGAGGGTAGAGTGATGTTCCTAAAAATATGTATTGAAGGAGGGGTCATGGCCTTCGCAAGTCACAAGACTTGTTTTGATAGGTTATTGGTGTCACAAAGGTACACACTACCATTTCGAATTAGGCTGTATGAACAAACCTAAGGTTAGATGACCTAAAAAGTCTCCAAACACAGTCTAAGGATTTTGGAAAGGAGCAAAACTAAGTTATCAATTTTTTCATTAATACGATAGAGGGAGCATCAAGAATTCATTTTTTTTCTGTAGTGAATGCTCTGAGGAGGAAAAAATAGTAGTAATGCTAAAATCCAAGTGCTTGGTCTAGCCTCGAGTGGATATTTATCTGAATGGATCTCAAACAAAAAATAATAAAACAAAAGTCCAAACCATGTAATAAATGACAAAAATGAATCCCTAAAATGTAACCAGAAAAAGAATCCATTTTTTCCCCAAAAACATATGACCAAAACAAGAATCCTTTAGTACTTTCACTAGTTATGAAAGGTCTTACCTTCACTAGTTTAGAGGGCTTGATGTATACTTGAATAAATTCCCTAACAAAGGAAAATTCCTTGAATGTACAGTGCACCAAGTACCTAATCCAACAATAAACCTCATAGGGGAGTAAAACACTAGCCCTTGTAGAGAATATTGACATTTGACAAAGCTTAAAGCCCCTTGTAATACTTGAGGTCCTTTATAAACTATTTTTACCACACATAAGATGAAATAACCCTTCTTCCTTCAGTTAAATAAGTGTTGACCTATGGTAGGGTGCCACATCACCATGCATGGACTTTCATCTTCAAATGATCTAGGGTTTTCATCTTCAAACAAGGATATCTCATAATCCATCAAGAACTGCATGGTCTACCACATACCACTAGAACCATCTTGATGAGAATCTAATGGAAAGGATTGTCATGGAAACTTCCATGCGTCGACTATTCGAAAACCTTGAACAAGTTAGGGGTATGTACTTTCACCACATAACCCAAACCCTAAAACCAAGGTTTTCAATGATCCAATAATGGAGCTTCCAAATTGATGTAATCCAGACAAATATAAGAACATTAATTAAATATTTGATATTAATGACATCAATAACAAGTGTTTAGTTAAAGTAAACCACTAGGGTTGACATGAATGACAGCAATGTTCAACATTTTTTTTTGATAATAGACAAGGGAACCTAAGAATAACGACACTCGAGCTTACCACAAGTGCCCTACAGAGAAATGATGGTCATTGGTTAAAGAATGATCAATGTCAAAATGGGATTGTTTACGTATGAATTTTACATGTCTTTATCTAGAACACTCAAGAGGTAGGGAACTCTCCCCACATGGTTTTATAAACCCACACTATGGTAAAAAAGGTTGAGAGTGATGAAAAACTATTGTTATTACAATAAAATATAAATAATTTCCTAACAAAATCCATTAATGGCAGAAATTGAGTTTCTCTTCTAAAAATAGAGGATTACACAATTTTCATTAACCCTCTTAAGTTTAATAGGGGAGACAAAGAAAAAGTATAAAATACTAATGTGAGTTGGTTTCTTGATGATTAACCCAATATAGTAATTGTGGCTAGAACACAAAAGTTATTGTGTTTTTTAATACCCAACTCAAATACAATTGAGATATGTTGAATAGTGTGAATGGATTTATGAATTATGATATTGAATATAATTGAGAGTTGGTATACATATGCCGAGCTCTAACATAACTCACTTAAATACACATGAGGGAGTCTATGGATATCTAACATCAATATAAGTTGACCATGACCAAGAAACTACTATGCATAGAAAATTTCTTGATAGTTAATCCCTATGAAGTACTGTAAGGTGCTTTCATGGTTTTTCAAGAACATTGATTTAGTTATATATGTGCACATCATGTGTGACTATTGAATATATAGTAGCATTCCCATGTCATAGAAAGCAACTAAAAATACATTGGATAAATAGAAAATTAACTAACTGATATGATCCACTCATGAGATGTATAGAAAGTGACTTGGATTATGGATACCCAACTTGAATATAGCTCACCCAAATAATTATAATGTGTTCTATATATTCCCATTATCCCTATTCATAATACCCCCCTTTAATCTAAATGTTGGAGAGAAGGAATTACACTGAAGTTTACCGTTTTAATGCTAAAAGCAAGTCATATAGTGAAGACATTGTCTACCTTGAATGTGATATGTTCGACACCTACATAGTTCCCCTATTTCATAAAGGTAGACTCTAATAGAGATAAAAGAGAAATATCCATATGAATACATGTTAATCCACTAAAAGTACAAAGAATGGTACATGGTATCCCCGAAATTAATGTGATTGAATGTAGTACACCTTGTTACCTCCCAAACTTGCACTTCAAACATTACAGTGCATTCTAAGAAAGCACAACACTATGGACACTTAAGAATGTTTTACAATGTGACCACAACAATAATTCATTTCACTTTAGGTTGAGTGTTTTTTTGGCAAAGGGGGGCCCTAAAAATGATTTTTTTAGATGTTTCCTTTGAATAAGATGGATGGTGGAGTTTACAAAGATCAATTATTATTTAATTAGGCTATGGAGTTATAAAAATAAAACATAGAACTAGTAATGGAAAGGATAAGGGATGTTCAAAGTTGTTGTGATACTATGTTGAGATCACATGAGCGGGAAGCATGGAATAGAACAAGTAGAAAACCTTAAATGATGCATTAAGTGGATAAAATTCTATAAATATACTCCTTGAAGAGAAACGAAGCACTAGCACAAGTTTATTAAAGAGATAAAATTGGAATAATAATGAAAATAATCCTTAAACAACAATTTTATGATTGTTCAAAAAGAAAGAATAATTAAACATATAATACTTAGAATTAATCCATGAACTAATCTAATAGTGAAGAGATAGGTTGTCTTAGGCATAACACACTTTATAAAAGTGATAATGCCCATTAGCTAAAGAATGATAAAAAATCAAAAACTAATTGTTAAAGAATAACTCTTAAGTGCATATTTATAAATAACACAAAAGTAAAGTACCATCCGTAAAAATGTTATCGACCCATATATTAGTTCATTAAGTTGCTCTCAACCAAAACTTGTTATTACAATAAAAGATTACATTGGTGGATAACCAAAAGCATCCATTACACAATATGAGTTGTTTGAATGTGCATTTGGGAATTACACTTCAATAACTCAGGTCCTATCTAGTTTTGTGGTTGTTGTTATTTGTTACAATTTGTTAATGACAAAGGTTATTTACTAGTAATTGAAAAACTAATACCATAATTAATCATTTCATAAAACCATTATTTCTAAATTAATGTAAGCAATGATATTGATAATTTTGATGATTATTATTTCATTTATTTTTTACAAATTTTACATTGGCATATAATTAATTATAATCATAATTTCATTTATTTTTAAAGTAGGCTTAGAATCACTGATCATTTATTAAAAAGATGAATATTTGCGTTGGTGTTGAATCTAGACATGTCTTCATAGTGATATTGTTTTGGTGAATGACTTCTCTAACAAGATATGTTGCATTGTTCTGTTAGACAAGGGTGTTATGCCTTATGCTATATGTCGGTGTTGGACACTAGAATTCGATAGAAGTTCAAGCAAAACTTATCTGAAAATTGCATATAATGATGTGTGGTTTCATGGAAAGTTTCCTTGGGTGAAACCTAAGAGACTGCAATTCAAATCTTATTGACTATGTGGCTTGCTATGATCTTGGCTCAAGGAGTAGGCTCCCCCTTCATTGAGTATGTGGGTTGCTATGATCTTGGCTCAAGGAGTAGGCTCCCCCTTTTCCGAGGGGTCTCGGCTCTTGCTGAATTATAAGAACTAGTATATCTGACTTGCAGGCTGTTGGATATATCTTGGTGTTATAAAGCGACTATAAGAATTGATATCTCCCTTAGATTACTCTAAAAAATTACTGATTCACCATGTATTAACCACAAAAAAAAAAAAAAAAAAAAACTTAACTGAAATTTGAAAAGATATATAAAGTTCAATTTCTAAACCCCTGTTCCAAAAAGAAAATCACAAAAACATGGAACTTGCGTTTATTCGCCCACCGTCTAAATGTTAATATAAAATCTTCAGGAACCTCCCAAAGTAGGAAAATATGCCACAAGAAGAAGGAAATCATCGGAATATCTATTTTCAATAGAATATACATAATGATACAAATATTCAACCAATTGTTGTTTGAAACACACTAAATAACATACTCACCCGGCGTATCGATGACATTCAATTTTCTGCCGTCATTCGTCGCGCCTTGTTCCAACTGACAAGTGTCTGTAACAGGCGCAGATCTGGCAAGAGACTTAAAGGCCTTGCGCCCCAAGATGGAATTACCAGTAGCACTTTTCCCATTTCCCGTTTTCCCTACCAATACCAGATTGATCGCCCCATTCGTGGCTCGTCCCCTTCTAGCTTCCATTCTATATAATTTTCAAGGTCCTGGATATTGCTTCAGCAACCAATGGTACGAGTGAATGTCAAAACGTTATAATGGCTTCCGAGTTAACGCAACAATACAACGTACCGAATCACTTTGTAGCCCAACAGCCCTTTATAACGCTCCAAATCATCCGATAACATCATCCGGGAATCCTCCTAGTGAGTAGGCTGTAGCGAATCACTTTGTAGCCCAAGAGCCCTTTATAACCATCCAAATCCTCCGAGTGAGTAGGTCGTAGCGAATCACTGTGTAGCCGAATTGCCCTTTATAACATTCCATATTCTTTCACTCAATACAGCAATCAAGCAGCCTTTATCATATTCCACATTCCTTAACAGAATACGATGTAGCGAATCACGCATTCTTTATCTGAATACGGCCCAGCGAATCACTTTGTAGCCGAATCACCCTTTGTATCATTCCATATGCTTTAACAGATCACAACGTAGCGAATCAAATTGTAATCCACGGTACCTATAAACGCATATAAGAACCTGATTCAACCACGCGTTAAAGCCTTTGACATATTGGGTCTTAAAACTATCGAGTCATTTCCCTTCTCTTTCTTTTTTCTTTTTCTCTTCTCCTTTAATGGGTAAGGTATAACCATTGTAAATTCATTAATTCATTTTCATCTTAATGTGACACAGTGAGAAAGATGAATTCCATTACAGGAATATTTTTATTTTTATTTTTTTTAATTTAAAAGTCACTCAGCTTTGAATATTGAAAAGCCACGGAGCATAATTTAAATACTTTGAATATTGAAAAGTCACTTAGCATAATTTAAATCCTTTAAATATATAATTTTAAAGACATTTTATTTTTTCAAATATATAATAAATTTGAAATTAAATGAAAATTTACATTCATGCTTTTTTATAGAGACTTGTATTGAGTGTCTATTTCTTATTAATAAGAGAAGTAACTACACATCTTTCTCATACATAAATGTAAACACAATTAATTTAAAAAATGATGACGACTTGAATTAATCAAATAATGTTACATATAAATATATGTGGTGTTGTCTCAAGATAAGTAGACTATCTTGGACACCCAACTCTTAAAGAATAGAAATAGACTCATTTACAAAGAAATAGTCACAACTCAGAAAGTAGGAATTACATTTTACAAGTCGCCCCTTTTAATGACTATTTCTCTCCATCTCAATAAGCAAATTCTAGTTGGGGTCAAGTGTTTACAAACATAAAGAAGAATGTTTACAAACATAAAGAAGAATATATCTACACCCATATAAAGAAACAACGTTCCACCAGAATGCATGGTTGTGGAACAGTTGCAACTGCTAGTCAACTAGGATGTTTTTAGTGTACATGGTTTAGTCAACCGTTTCTGGATACATATACATGTACCTCTAAATCCCCCTCCATCATGTTCATCATGGGTTTTATCGGATTACCCATAACCATGCTCCTGGGTTTATCAGCTGACCCTAAACCATGCCGAGGGTTTTATTGGCTTACCCTAAACCATGCCTACCACTTCACTCTCACGTGTGATTTTTGGCTTACCACAAACCAACACTACGAAGTGCTTTCCTACTTACCACAAACCTGCAATTACAAATTGGTTTTAAGATCACCTAAAACTTCATGGGGGTACACGTCTCATAAGGCTCACATCAAAAGTGACTCACTCACAATACACACTCCAACTTGTAGAGTTACAAGGTACATACTTTCCAAAAAACACTACAAAACATCCTAGACTTTCTTACTAATAAATGTATCATGACTCTATTCCAAAAAATCAGAAAAACTTTAACTTTGTTGTCCATCATTCTTTAATCTCTAATGTAGCTCCAATCACTATCATTTGATGCCATCTTTAATGTCATGTCTTCATCATATCTAGTAATTAATAATTTTCCTATAATTTTATGCATTGTTGAAATAAACAGTTCCAACCCACTTAGAATTGTGACACTTAGAATTGTGGCACTGGTTGATGATAACAATGTCACTTAAATTACAACCAGATTTACATTTATATTGAAATGGCACATACACACAACAATGCATTGCAATTTTCAAACGTCAACATCTAGAAAAATGAATGGTAGAATTAATATTCATTGCTTAAGTTGAGATGTTGCGTTGACATGTGAATTGACAGGGAGTGATGGTACAATATTGTAGCCACAAGGAGTCATGATAGAGTATTGGCATCTTCTCACCGATTAAATAAAGCAGAAATAAAAACACCATTCGAAATAAGTGGTTGAATAGATGCTTGTTGACTGCCCAACATTGGCACTTGGAAATTACATTTTCGAAAACAAATTACGAAGAAGAGGTGGGTTTCCATGGGATTTCCTGCTTTCCATCGGACATGTTAGGGCGAGCATTTCCTGCTTTCCATCGCATGTGTTAGGGAGAGCATGACCTAACACTACTACTAGAGATGGTGTATTAGACGCAGTCACTTTCCCTTTCCAGTATATTCCACAAGGAAACTAGCTCATATAAATCATATAGAGTGCTTCCGAAATGACAGAGTACAGAGTGCTCCCGTATGGGCCTAGGTCTTGGCCCCTCCTTGACGGAGGGAGAAATAGAGAGTATGTGTTTGTTTGTTGAAAGTCGATTGAATTGTCTCATTTGCCTAGCGTGTGTATTTTTTTTTGGTCCATCATTCTCGTGTTTACTAGTGCTTAGACGAGGCTAGAAATTTGTAGATTTGTGTCAACCAGGAGTCACAGCAGGTGAGATTTGCCTCTAGTAAATTTTGGTGTGATGATTTATTTGGGTATGATCCCTACTTCGGAGTCTCGCGACTAAGGCAAATATGGGATCAAGTTTCCCAACTGGAAGATCTTCTGAGAGTTAGAATAATAGGCAGATGGTACGATGCCCCTGCAACTTCTTGAACATCGAAGATTTGGGAGAGGAGCTTGCGTGGAGTTGTAATGACCACAAAAATGACAAGAATTGAAAACTGAAAAGAAGTGGAGCAAAGGATTTCTCATCTCAATATTACGAATTAGTTAAATAGGATTACATTGGAAACATCAACAATAAATGACTGTAGTGTAACTCAACTAAACTGGACTAATTTGAAACTAAACTGAACACTTGGACTGACGGTTTGGACACCTAACAGGTGGTTGGGATTACATTCTTTAACACTCCCCTTTAATTACAACCACATAAAAATATAATTCAGATACCTACTGGTTTATGTCTCAGTGAGGCTTACAATTTAAAAAATTTTGACTTCAATTAGATTTGGTTTTCTTCTTCTCTTTTTCCAGATTCTGTAGCCTCTGAATTGTTTCAGATTTTTTGCTTTGCTATATCCTTGAGAACTTTGTTTCTTCACTTGCTGGTGCAGGTCTTCTATTGTTCCAGGTTGTCTAAGCATGTTCTTGACATCTTCAAGAAATGTGGGCTGCTGCCACATATTGTCTTTTGTAGTGCGCTTTTCATCATTAATCTACTGCAACATAAGATTAGAACAATATCTTATCTCTTCATAACTCCAATGCATGAAAATTTCATTCATGTTTTCATCATGGATGTTGTCTTCAACATTCATATCTATAGCTTCTGTGTAGACCTCAACTAGACATGGTGTTGCAAGCCATGTTTCAAGGAACTTTAAGTCCTCTTCATAATCTATCTATGTACCTGCACATTGGAAATCAATGATAAGTGTAAAAACATCTCCAAAACCACATTGGTTTTTCTCCTTCTGCTCTGCAATGAGAGCTTTCTCCAGTTGCGCTTCCTTTTCTGGTTCTGCCTCTTCCTTCTCTGCTTCTGCTTCTTTCTTTGTTTCTGCTTTCTCTTTGCAGACTTCTTTCTTTTCTTCTGTCTCTTCTTCTTTCTCTGTTTCTTCCTTCTGCTCTGCAATGAGAGCTTTCTACTCTTGCACTTCCTTCGCTGACTCTTCCTTCTCTGCTTCTACTTCTGCTTCTATCTCTGTTTCTGCTTTCCCTTTGTAGACTTCTTTCTTTGCTTCTGTCTCTGTCTTTATCTTTTTCTCTGTCTCTGTCTCTCTCTCTTCTTCACTAACCTGTGCTGCTGCAAACAGGTTTTCTTCCACTAACTGAAGTGGGATTATGTCACTAAATAGCATCATGTCGATATCATATTTTTGTTTCATCATCTGCAACCAGTCATCATTAGCCAATAAATCTTGATCAAATTTTGTAACAACAATATTAGTCTCTGGATTTACCATATCATCAGCAAGCTCAATTGCTGGAATCGCCATATCATCATCAACAAGCTGTGTTGCTGGAATCAACAAGTCATCATCAGCAAACTTTGTTGTTGGAATCGTCAAAACATCATGAGCAAGCTGTGTTGCTGGAATCAATAAGTCATCATCAACAAACTCTGTTGCTGGAATCATCAAATTTTCATTAGCAAGCTCTTTTACTGGATTCATAATATCTTCGTCAGCAAGCTCTATTGCTGGTATCATCATATCTTCGTCAACAAGCTCTGTTACTGGAATCATCAAATCATCGTCCACATGTAACTATGTACAGTGGGGTTCACAAGCATCTTCGTGCTCTCTCTCTTCTTCTTCTACACTTACTTCGTAGACATCATCCACCTGTGGCTGAGCACAGTGTGATTCAACAAACTCTTCATCTCGATGTAGATCTGCTACTATAGATCCACCTTTATCTTCAACTTCAACGCTCCCCCTTCTACCAAAACACCTCTCAAGGGTATCTCATGCCTCCTTGGTTGTCTTGGCATTTGAGATCAGAGGGAGAATGATGTCATCGACATATTCTTTTATGTATTTTAACGCATAGGCGTCTTTTTGCCTTCTTATTTCCAGATCTAAAAAGATCTCAAACATCTTCTGTTTTTGCTTTAGCCTCTTGGCTTTTCCCATGACCTCGTTGCTTGGCTTCCACAAACATATGAGTCTATATATGCATCAAATACCTTGTTTCTAAAAAAATTCTCTTCTCAAAAAAGATCTTTCTACAAAATCACTTTTACAAGGCTTTCACAATGCTCTTTTTAAATTTCCATTAAAAAAATCTCCTTTTAAACTTTCGCTTTCACTTTTTCACATCATAACTTTAAGTTTTTTTTTTTTTTAACTCAAAAAAATTTCCTTTCTCAACGGAATCTCCTTCAAAAATTTAAAAGCATTTTCTTTTCCTTACCCTTTGAAAATTTAAAGTTAAAAAAAAAAAAACTTAAAAAAAAATATTTCCAAAAAGGGCTTTCTCCTCTTTTTTAAATCGCGTGGAGCATAAAAAGGACTTACATGGCCATATATAAGTCATATCATAAAACATTAAAGTAATTCCGATATTCCCATACCTTAATGCAGACAATGAAAAAATTTTAATAAAAAAAAAACTTTTCTTTATGTCTTGAAAATCTTCACAATCTTCACTCTCAGCGACGATTCTGTTTTCTTGAAGGATAGCCAAGATTTTGTAAGAAACGTGAGATACCATGTGGTTCCCAACAGAAGGTTGTTAATGGCAGACCTCAACCATCTTCCTACTTGCACAATACTCCACACTCTCATCAACGGTATATGTGCGTTGCATCTACATCTCATGATGGGAATGCGATGAGATTGCAAGGGGGTGAGTGATCTCGTGCACCGCTATCCATCTGTTCGTAAATGCATCCGGAATTTTAATGCCCACGTGATTGATGGAGAAGGGTTTGGCGACAAACGCCAAACCCTTCTCCATCAATCACGTGGGCGTTAACATTCCGGATGCATTTACGAACAGATGGATAGCGGTGCAAGAGATTGCTCGCCCCCTTGAAATCTCATCGCATTCTCATCATAAGATGAAGATGCAACGCACATAGACTTCATGCATCATGAATTACCTTCTGTAAAAAAATTCACATTAACGCATGTGATTCAAATCTGCGCCCGCGTGTAGCTATGTTTCTTTCTGCATCTAGGGTAGAATATTGCCAAATTTTGTTCTTCTTCTGCTTGCTTTTGTTTAGCTTGCATGATATCAAGCTGCATTGTCAGAGTCCCTAGAATATCAGTTTTGAAATCTTCTAGTAGAATGCCAATTTCTGTGTGGGCTATACCTCCACCGGAGGTCTTGCTATCTCTTGTGATCATGTCACATTCTGCTGGTTTTAGTCTTGTGCTGCCTCTTTGATGCAGGGGCATTAGGCACCATCAAATACTTTGTACCTAAGTAGACATAGGGGGTCCCATGTTCTTAAAATTTCTTGTAAATATTAATATTTTGAAATAAATTTGGTAGGGAATTGTAATTGTTCTCAAGTCATTTGAGAACATGAGAAATTGGTTAAGATAGGAATATAAAGAAACAGCCAAGGGTATGAGTCAGTTTAGGATCAGTTCAGTTATTTTAGGAATTGGGAATGCTGAGAGTTGTTGAACTGTTCAGAGATCTGAATCGATTCAGGTCATCCTTTTGGTATAAATGTAATCATGTAGAGTTAGAGAACTAGAACTTCTTCAGCAACAGAGTAGGAGGATAATGGCCACTGAACTGAATATCTGGCCTGTCATGAAATTGTAAGCGATTGCTTTTGAGATTGATCGCTTGTATGTATATATATCTATTTATGGAGAATTGTTCATAAGTTCTGTGTTCATAATATGTGTTCTTGGTAGAATCTACTTGAAGAATGTTTGAGGCTCTAGAATAACTATGAATTATGAGTTATGAAATGATTGAATTTGCCTGCTTTGACTGTTCGAACCCTTCGTGAGAGTATGGGTAGAGGTCCTAGTTTTGTGAGTAGGAACCTCTGTGCAAAGAACTGCTAGTAAATTGAAATCGGGGTTTTGATCGTCTTTTGTGAGTTATTGGAGGAATTGACTTGTAAGGTGAGGTGAATCGATCACTGTAAGGATCGATTCTGAGATAGAAGAATTTTGTATGGATGAGACCCTGTGACAGAGTATATATAAGAAACGCATAATAAACTTCTGTGTGAGAATTACAGTCTCGGTTAGTGAATTGATTGTAGCGTGAAGAACTCTATAGCGAGAGTCATAGGAAGAGGGGATCAATTTCGTATGTGAGTCGTCCTATGGAGATTTAATCTCTGCCTGGAAGAAGACTCACGAGAAAGAGTAATTTTGTAGTCATGTGGGGGAACCTGCTAATGGAGTGGAGTTAAGATGAAAACAGTACATTGAAGTGTTGAACCGAAACCTGGAGTAAGGGGAGCGGAACCACGAAATATAAACAGTGAACATGGTTTAGAGCTAAACCGGCGGTATAACACGAGGTGTAAAAGTGGAAAGCAGTATTTATGAAATCAGCGCGATCCCATACACTGGGTGACGCGTGTCCCTGAGCGATTTTGGAAAACCACCCTCGTCGCGAGTTAACGGTCATGCAAGTAACTCGCGCAATATCCAATTGGACCATTGGATCGTCAAGGCCGGTGCGACGTGTTGTCCGTCGTTGGATGTGGAAGGCTTTTCAGCATTGGGGCCCATGCATACGTATGTGTTGATCATTGTTAAGGTTTGCGGGTTTAACCAAGGTATGGTATTGTGATTTAAGCGCGTAGTTAAAAGGCAGGCTCTGTTATAATAGGTGACAAGGGTGTGTGAATAAATTTTATATATGCACTTGCTTGGATTTAGTCGAACCCCGTCAGGCTGAGAACCTTAGGGTTATCGGGTCATTAAAGATTGATTTCATATCTATAGGTTGGGTTGGTGTCTAAAAGCCAAACGTTGATTCGAAAGAACGATATGTTGTGGGCTCAACTGTTAACTATAGTGAGTTCTATATGTATTGTGGGTTGCACCATAATCTCGAGTTGAGTTAAAATGATTGTTGGGTTTCATTAGAAGGGCATATTGTATACTTTAGGAGGTTCATAACCTTGATTACAAGAAGTGTCCGAATGTGTTGAAACTGCCTAGATTTAAATTTATTTGGGTAAAACATTGGAGAATTCATTGCAATTATATACATAGAGTGTGAATGTGGAAGGAGTGAGGTAGCCCGGGCATCAAGTGGTATCAGAGCTGGAATAGCTCTTTTGTAAAGGTCCAAGCTTGGTGAATGCAAAGAAACCAGATTTGTGGAACTGATGAGATTTCAGCCTACAGAGATACAGCGAAGGTGATTGCAGAATTGCAGAGTCCAATTGGAGGACAAGTGTTTTGAAGACTGCAGATTTGAAGAAGGAAGATCAAGCAGCAAGGATACACAAAATCACAGTGAACAGGATTTGCAGAGTGAGTGGAGGACAAGATCATGATCTTGCTGGTAATTAATTTAAATCTGATGTGTATTTTATGTTTGCATAATTATGGTTGTTGAAAGTGCAGACAGAGTTTTATAGTGAAGGTAGTGAGCTTGATATTCAGCTAGAGGCTGGATAAAGAGGACAATTGTGGTGTTCTCAAGAGAAGGTGAGCAGTGTTTAACTCTGGTTGAAGGATTGTTTGCAGAAGTCAGAGTGCAGACAATTGAAGACATCTCAGCAGAAGTATATCACAGCTTTGAGAGCAGTGGTAGAAGAGTCAAACAAGGGACTCTGAGTGAAGAAGAAAAGTGTGACAGAACCTGAAAGATTCCCAACAGAGGTTGGATGATAGAAGAAAAGAGGTGTTCTTGAGAAAGTTGCAGAGTGAAGCCTAGAAGGTTCCATCAGAAAGGGGACCAATACTTGCCAAAAGCCGGATCCAGAGGAAAGGATTGGTGAGGTGAGTTGCAGCAAGAGAGCTTGTTGTTGCAGAGGCTTAGTGCAGCTTGCGAGTGAAGAACTCCTAGAGAAGAAAATGGCTACTGAAAGCCATAGCAGAGACTACAGAGATTGCAGAGGTTCTGAGAGAGGCCACAACAGAAGAGAGATGGAAGATGCCAAAGAAGTTGGCATGAGGAAGAGACTCACCGATGCAGAATATTGGAAAGAAGTAGCTGAGATCAAAGAGTAGTTTAACAAACTGAAGATGATGATAGAAGAAAGCCAGAGAGTTGGTTGGCTCATGAAAAAGAGAGTAAATTGGCAACCATTACAGTTGAGGTTGAGGCAAAAAAAGATTGCTTTATTGAGAGAAGAACTCATAGTAGTTGAGTTGAAAGAAGAAATCTCTACCTGTGAAGCAGAGCAGAGCACGGATGAAGAGTGGAGATCTGCAAGAGATATTGTAAGACATGATGAAGACTTGAGGCAGCAAGAAGCTTGTCTTGCTGAAGAGGAAATCATTGAGGATTTCTTGAGTTATTGGACAAGTCCAGATGATGTGAGGGATTGTGTTCTTGAGTCTGGAAAATGTGAAGTGATGACAGACTCCACAGAGGAAGAAGAACCCATAGTTATTGAGGCAAGGATGGAAATTAAAGATTCCATGTGCAAACCTATTCAAGAAGAAGTGCTTGAGGAAGCATCCAAGGCTGAAAGGTCTTGTGATTTGAAAACTAAAAAGTTGTGTGTGTTTTTAGGTACACCACTAGAAGATGGAAAAGCTTTATAGTTTGTTGATGAGGAGGAGACATTGAATCTGAAACCTGTTCAGATCAATTCTGAGATAGTGAGATCTCAGGGAGAGATGAAGACAGAAGGGTCAAATGAAGATATCTAGCAGAATGTTAAAGTTAAGAGAGAAGGACTAGCAGAAGATTGGTCAAGAACAAGCAGAGGCATAAAAGGTTGTGTAAGGTTCCCGAAATCTACTCCTATTGAATTTGTTGAGCTATATAGGAGGTTGGATTCTCAGAGAAGAGAATTGGAGGAGCAAAGGACCTATGCACTGGATAAGTTGTTGGGGAAGCAAGGCAGGAAGGTCTTCATGAATAGAGTTCATGGAGCAGATGATGGAAGGAAAATGAGACTAGCTGACAGTCTCATGAAGGATGCAGATCAACATGCTGGGGTACTGACAGAAGATTTGGAAAGAAGTTCTGAACAACATACTGATGTATTATCAGAGGAAAAGGAGACATTGAAGCATTGGAATTTTAATACTGATGATTTATGTGTAGGCAAATAGGAATAACAACAGTTGGAAGTTGTTAGAGAGATGAATAAGAAGGAAATTATGTTGGCTGAAAACATAGTGAAGGATCAGCATTTGGGCATGATGATTGGAACAATGGAGATGACTCTGACAGCTGAAGAAAAAGATGATGAAGAATTTCTGAGCCTTGAACCAGACTTAGAATTGCCGGGAGAAGAATTGGTGACTAGGTCATCAATTGAGACCATTGGGTCTCATGGTTTTAACACTGACAGTTTTTTTATGTGTACAAGCGATGTAGAAGACAATTCATCCTTTGAAATTGTCTTGAGAAAAGAAAAACTTTTGTTGAAGGAAGATGAGACAACCATGTCTCATATGCAGGGATTTGTCACTGCCATTGACAGCAAAGAGTTGGCTAGTTGGGTAGGCAAAAGCCAGCTTGAAGAAAAAATTTTAAAAGCTGCTGAAGTGAGGAAGAATCAGCATTCCATGCTGACAGAATATGAGAAAGCAAAGCTCCAAGAACTTGATTGTATTTCCAGAATCCATCAAGAGGATGAGAGGCAGTTGTTGAAGATTTCCCAAGAAGAAGGAAGAGATATTGAAGCTAACTTCTAGCATGTTGAAGATGCAAAACCAGTATGGGGGAGATGGCTGAACTGTTTGCTGGGAGAAATTATGCAAGAGAGAGAAACTACAGACACTGGAATGAAAATGCCTAAATCTGTGAAGAAAAGAGGAGCATATACTAGTTTGTAGAATCTAATTCTGTTTACTAGTATACTGGATGAGTATGTTACTGTAGGAAGACAATTGATTGATGATTTATCTTCTAAAAGAAAATTTGCAGATGATGAGCCAAAGCATGTTGCAAAGGGACAGGTAGTTTGTGAGGATGCAAAATCGGGGGTGACATCTGCAGGAATTGAAAACATGTTAGTAACAGCAGTAACAGCAAGAGCAACAACGTTGGCTGCCACAGAAAGTGGAAGCAACAACAGTAGACAGAGGAATTTCCAGCTGGAAGATAGGCTAGACAAAGAAGTTGAAGACATTAGGGAGCTGATGATGAGAGTGACTCAGGAGCAGAAAACAACAGCAGGAGAGCAGGAGAGTTTCAACAAAAGAAAGACAAAGGAATATTGTGAAAGCATAGCTGGGGGCAGATTGCAGAACAAGATTTGGAGACCTTGTGAAATGCAATTGAAGGATGATGCAGCTGATGAACAGCAGCAAAACAAAGTTTGGGATCCTAGAGGCAGAGATTGAGAGCACATGATTAGGAGATCATGAACAATTTGAAGCTTGGGAGTCTGATGCAAGGGCATTAGGCACCATCAAATACTTTGTACCTAAGTAGACATAGGGGGTCCCATGTTCTTAAAATTTCTTGTAAATATTAATATTTTGAAATAAATTTGGTAGGGAATTGTAATTGTTCTCAAGTCATTTGAGAACATGAGAAATTGGTTAAGATAGGAATATAAAGAGACAGCCAAGGGTATGAGTCAGTTTAGGATCAGTTCAATTATCTTAGGAATTGGGAATGCTAAGAGTTGTTGAACTGTTTGGAGATCTGAATCGATTCAGGTCATCCTTTTGGTATAAATGTAATCATGTAGAGTTAGAGAACTAGAACTTCTTCAACAACATAGTAGGAGGATAATGGCCACTGAACTGAATATCTGGCCTGTCATGAAATTGTAAGCGATTACTTTTGAGATTGATCGCCTATATTTATATATATCTATTTATGGAGAATTTTTCATAAGTTCTGTGTGCATAATATGTGTTCTTGGTAGAATCTACTTGAAGAATGTTTGAGGCTCTAGAATAACTATGAATTCTGAGTTATGAAATGATTGAATTTGCCTGCTTTGACTATTTGAACCCTTCGTGAGAGTATGGGTAGAGGTCCTGGTTTTGTGAGTAGGAACCTCTGTGCAAAGCATTGCCAGTAAATTGAAATCGAGGTTTTGATCGTCTTCTGTGAGTTACTGGAGGAATTTACTTGTAAGGTGAGGTGAATCGATCACTGTAAGGCTCAATTCTGAGATAGAGTAATTCTGTATGGATGAGACCCTGTGACAAAGTATATATAAGAAATGCATAATAAACTTTTGTGTGAGAATTACAGTCTCGGTTAGTGAATTTATTGCAGCTTGAAGAACTCTGTAGCGAGAGTCATAGGAAGAGGGGCTCGCTTTCATATGTGAGTCATCCTGTGGGGATTTAATCTCTACCTGGAAAAAGACTCACGAGGAAGAGTAATTTTGTAGTCGTGTGGGGCAACCTGCTAATGGAGTGGAGTTAAGATGAAAACATTACATTGAAGTGTTGAACCGGAACCTGGAGTAAGAGGAGCGGAACCACGAAATATAAATAGTGAACGTGGTTTAGAGCTAAACCGGCGGTATATCGCGAGGTGTAAAGGAGGAAAGTGGTATTTATGCAATCAGTGCGATCCCATACACTGGGTGACGCGTGTCCCTGAGCGATTTTGGAAAACCACCCTCATCGCGAGTTAACGGTCGTGCAAGTAACTCATGCGATATCCAGTTGGACCGTTGGATCGTCAAGGCCAGTGCGATGTTTTGTCCGCCATTGGATGTGGAAGGCTTGTTAGCGTTGGGGCCCATGCATACATATGTGTCGATCATTGTTAAGGTTTGTGGGTTTGACCAAGGTATGGTATTGTGATTTAAGCGTGTAGTTAAAAGGCAGGCTCCGTTATAATAGGTGACAAGGGTGTGAGTATAAATTTTATATATGCACTTTCTTGGATTGAGTCGAACCCCGTCGGGCTGAGAACCTTAGGGTTATTGGGTCATTAAAGATTGATTTCATATTTGTAGGTTGGGTTGGTGTCTAAAAGCCAAACGTTGATTCAGAAGAACGATATGTTGTGGGCTCAACTGTTAACTATAGTGATTTATATATGTATTGTGGGTTGCACCATAATCCCAAGTTGAGTTAAAACGATTGCTGGGTTTCATTAGAAGGGCATATTGTATACTTTAGGAGGTTCATAACCTTGATTACAAGAAGTGTCTGAATGTGTTGAAACTGCCCAGATTTAAATTTATTTGGGTAAAACATTGGAGAATTCAATGCAATTATATACATAGAATGTGAATGTGGAAGGAGTGAGGTAGCTCAGGCATCACTCTTGAACTCCTGATACATAAATCAATAATGTCAGCCAAATTTTCCTGATATATATCACCTTTGCCCATGATGTTTAATGTTTCAATCCATTTTTCCTTCATCCCTTTAATTAATGTATTTTTTAACACATTATCGAGTAGCAGTAAAGATGCATAGGGTGATCTCTAGAGGTTGTATTGAAAGAGTTCTACATATTCCTCCAATGTTTCATTAGGTTTTGTTGTCATCTAAAATATTTCATCCTTTAATTCACTGGACCTACAATAAAGACCTACAATAATCCCGGTATTTCTTTAGAAAATCGGCTTTATCGATCCCGGAGTCGACTTCTCACACCTCACCTCACCCCATAAACCATCGTAAAGTTTGCTCCTTTTAATGTGGACGGGAATAATTTTAAATTTTGGGATCGGTATGGGATCGGTGGCATAGTCATATCCTACGCATAATACATCGAATTCAAACAAAAATGCATCTGGATCTTCGGAGTGTTTAAGCCATGGAATGTAGGAATATGTTGGAGAGGAATGGCCTTCATCGATGCATTAGCTGCCGGTGTCCACGATGGGATATTGCGGTGTGGAAGTTTGGGGTGGTTGCTTGGTTGTGGGCCATTTGATCGAATATGTGCCAATATCCTTACGGGATTTCTATGGAATTATTCTAGAGTCGACTATAAGGAGTAGGGACCTTAACGATTAACTTCATGATGCAGGGTAATGAGTGTCCCTTGCTGAACTATTATCCGAGGGGATTTTGGTTCTTCAGGTCCTTCATCTTTGTTTTGGATGATTTTGACAGCACTTCCTTATCTGGGTTGCTCAGTGTTTGGACTACTTTGAGAGGGGATCCTGGTTTTTCTATTTCCCCTATTTCTCCTTTCCCTTCCCGGAGATTACTAGAGTTCCCTTATTGAAAATAAATTGGGTGAGAGTTCTCAATTTCTTGAGAATCTTTCTCTTCTGTTTGACTATGCACCTCAACAAAAGCTACAGACGGTGATTTTGTGGCCCGAAGGGAACTAGTAGGTTTTCTAGAAGCAATTTTTCTAGGGCCTACTGATGGCTGAGATTCAGCTCTCTTAACGATGTTGTCAATAAAGGTTGTTCGCCCAAGGGTCACCGGTCTCTTAGGTTTTTCAGTTCTAGGAGGAATTTCGTTTTTCTTAAATTTTATAGTCATTCAAAAAAACACAAGCATTCATTCCTACATTAAATTTTCACTCAATTCTGCTGTGAAGTGGGTAGATGAATGAGCATGTTCCTTGCTCGATATGTAGGTTCTTACCTTTCGTTTTTAATACCTAGTTCTTCCCTAGCAGAGAAAATCAAATATACATCACTCTTTTCTAAATAGCTACACTCTCCTCGGCAACGGCGCCAAAATGTTGAGGTATAAAAGGTGTATTTTTAACTCCTATTTATCCTACATTAATTATCAATCTAGGTATGAATTTTTGTCTCAAGAGTGTACTCAATCTGAGGCTGCAATTTAATCTAAGAGTAATGCTCTTCAATGTGCATTACAATGTCTTAAATACAAGAGTAAACGAATGCTTGAAAATGAAATCTAATTACAACAATATGAAACTCAATGTTCTGTAGTTCAAATAATCACTCAAAAATCATCAGTCAAGGATGCAGTAGTAATAACTCTTTCCTCTGTCAACTGATGTAAATGAAATATGAACAAGGTAATCAATCTGAGAACGTAGGCAGTAATAACCAATGTCCTTTACAGTTGATATTCTTACACTCCACACTAAAGAAATTAAATGGAAATGGTAACCGTGTTAAATCACTAATGCTTCTAATGAAAATAGACTAAGCAAGATTTTTGTAATAACACTCCAAAGCAAAACCACACTCTTGCAAAATGGAATTAACAGTAAAGCTAATTAACAGGAATGAACAACAAATCTATCTACTGGAAATAAACAACAAACTCTTTCTAATGGAAATGAACAACAATCTATGAATAGAAATGAACAACAAACTATTAATGGAAATGAACATCAAACTATTAATGGAAATGAACAGAAAACTATTAATGGAAATGGACAACAATCCTGAATAGCGAAGCTCTGTATCTGCAAAGCATAACAACACAAATTATGAAAGAATAAATACTCTTGTTATGTGGAAAGGAACGACAACGCGATTCATTGATGCAACACACCAATTTCATAAATCATTAAACAGTAAGCTATAAACTAAGATAAATATGAAGCAATGCGGTTTAAAGGAAATGAAAACTAATGCAAACCATCACACGACTGGAATTGGAAAATAAAGGTACAAATAGCAAGTGGATCCACCAGGACTGGGCCCTTAGCCGCTAGTGAAGCACCGTCGAACTACTCCAGTATCAAATAATGGAACAACAACTGAATTTATGTATTAATCATCTGTAGCAGAGTTTACAAGCAATTGTACTCTGTTTAAATTAATGAGAGTCGATGAACAATCATGAAATTACAAAAGGAAATCTAAATAATCATAACATGTCCAATGTCGTGATTTCTACAAGCGTTGTTCTTTTATAACAACCAGCGGATGAAATAATAAATACTGATAACTTTGAGTAGCGATCCCTCAGGATCGAGAGATCCTGAGGGATTCACCCTATCTTATAACTTTAGTTATCGTTTTGTCCTCTTCTGCTGATACTGCGTTGTTCCTTTCTTTACTTTGACTGTGCGCTCCAATCTTGATTTTCCTATCTGGATATGGCCTTTTGTTAAAGGGGTAGCAGTTACACCTGCTTTATCTTTTCCTTTCGAATGGTGGCTTCCCACTTCATTTAGTTCCTATATAGAAGAAAAGATAATCTTTAGTTAATTTTGCAATAAGCACTAATATCCTCAATTCTATTGTAATTCTTCAATATATTGTCATTCTAGAATATAAAGGAGTCATGATTAAAGGAAAAAGATAAAGAAATACATGGAAAATGCATACCTTTTCCAATGCTCAACACACCCCCCTGCTTACCCTTTTTCATATCCTCATGAAAACTATAATTTACATGTAAAGAAGTTAGAGAATAGGCTGGAGAGGGTTTTTCATCAAGTGGTCTAAAACCATGATTTGCAGCTAAAACTTCAAAAACATGCCCTGTCTGCCCTTCAAGTAATTCATATTTGGCCTTATAGTCTACTACAGGATACCAGATAATAGGGCTTCAATATCTACAACCTAGCCAATACAGGCCTTCCCTTAAGATGAGGTTACTATAGATAACCAGGCAGTTGGTAGCTAACTCAAAATTTTTGTAATTGAATGGCTCTTTGTCTTGAATATTCCAATTGGAAATCTTCCATCAGAGTTTAGCTGCTACTACGGCCTGGTCTCTGATGGTCATAAAATATTCTACCCCATCCAGGACGATTGTGTTGTGGATGGGTCCCAATGTTTGGATCACACCCTCCTTTGTCATTGAGCTTTTCTGCCTAGCCCACAATTGTAATGGGTGTTTTAGTTCACCCCTAACCCAAAGGTTTAACCCATTTTCTTGGCTTTGAAAAGTGTTATAGGCATTGAGCCATTTTAACTGGTTAACAGCAAATGAAATGAATGCTTGATATTGGATATCACCCACAAAAGGACTGGGATTTGTCTCCATTTCCTCAGCCAATATAAAATTGTGCAAATAAAATTCACAGAGTAGATGCTGGACTTTTACTCCATAGAGTTTGCAGCAGCTTATAAAATCATCTACAATTTCTAATTCTATAGGTTTTCCTACCTTAACAACCTTAATTTTTAACTGCAAATATCTTTCTAATAAAAGCAAAGCATAATTTTTGGCAGGGCACCTACATGTTAGAACATATGTGTATAAAGAACAGAGAGGATCCATTTGATTCCTAGCCGTTTTTAATATATTCCTTACCTCTTCAACTTTCTCTTCTGCCTTTCGACATTTATCAAAATCTTCTGCCTCTGATGCATTGATGTCCTTTAATTGCTACTGTAACTTTTGGTATTTCTTCTTGGGAACAGTATCTTCTTCGAGCTTTTCTCTAGCCCTCTAACCCTGTGCCAAATCCTCTTGGAGTTTTTCTATACTAGGGTTTTTTATCAAAACATTTTTGGGTTGAAGATCTACTTGGGTTTTCTTATTACAATGTCGAGTGCCTACAGTCTGTGTCTTTTTGTTGGCCATACTGCTAGAGGACAGTGCCTCGGTTTGAACATCTTTATTATAGACTTGTACATTTTCAGTTTGGGAAACTGCGTCTGTAACAACTGCCTGATGTTCCTTGTTATCCTAAATGAATATGGGCTTGGTTTGAGTCTCCATGGCCCTTGTATTATGGGGTTCCGTTTGGATGGATGCATCCTTAATTTTCGGGGTTATTTTAGATACTTTCCCCCTTTTTAGCACCCTAATCCTCTACCTGAGTTGTTTTACTAATTTTTGGAGCTTTTGTCGTTCCCTCCGTAGCTTCTCAAGTTCATTTGTCTTCTTCTTCTTCTTGGAAGGAACAACTGTTCCTTTTTCTGTACCTGTTTGATCGGCTAGGGTTTGTTCTCCAGTGGTTGTGCCCTCACCCAAGCTTGCTTCTATGCTTTTAGTGATCACATTCTCCAGGCTAGGTTCCTCAGGGGAAGTAACCCTATTTTTTTCTGCCATTTTCTAAGGGGTTTCTTCTTCTGCCTCTACATCATGCATTTCCTCAAATGTGTCCTTGTTGATGACAAAATGTTCCTACAATTGTTCTATCTCAATATTGAGATTGAGCAGACTATGGGGTTGTATATATTCACTCATATTGGCCAAAATTTGGGCCAATTCATCCTCCTGTAATGGATTCTGCGGTGGGCTTACATTGGAGGTTATGGGAGGTTCTGCTTCCTCCCTTTATTATTCATTGGTATGGTTACTTTCATCTTCTTCCTGCTCTTCTCCACTGGTATGGTTATTTTCTTCTTCTTCCTGATCTTCTCCTCCTTCAAGTTGCGGGGGTTGCTCTTCTTCATGATCTTCTCCTCCTTTAAGTTGCAGGGGTTGTTCTTCTTCAAAACTAGGTAATTCCATGGGTTGGCTGCTACTACCCTAAAGTCTTCCCAACATTCCCCTGCTTCTTCTTAATCTGGAGGATTGTCTACGTTTCATAGGTTTGTTTACTGTGTGGGTGACTCTTTTTCTTTTTGGGGCTGGTAAGGCTGTTCCTCCGTCAATTGAGAATACTAATTCTTCCCAGCCAGTCTGCTGCTGGGAAAGACTGTAACTAACTATTAATCGAATTAGACATTGGTGGCCTACTACCATCCCTATATGACGGGATTTCCTTATGCTCCGAGCAGTGTCATGCAGTAAAAAATTTAAAAATGTAGACAAATTCACAGTGCATTTCTGCTTTAGTACTGTTAATAATTTAAGGTGGCGTGGTCTTACCACATCCTTTCTTCCATCGCATGTAATGTAGCTTTGCATTATTCTGGCCAGTTTTGTCCATGGTTCTCCCAAAGTTGCTGGTTGGACTCCTTTTCCTTTGACGATCAGGGTCTGTCCTTGGTCCTGAAAGATGTTCATGGCCTCTTGAAGTTTCACTTTTTTATGGGTCCATATGGGTCCAACTGCTGGTAGACCAGATACCTCGGCAATTACTGCCTCTGTCATTGTTATTTTCCTACCTCTTACCATGGAATAACTCTCCTGCAAGTTCTGCAAAAATTCGATAGCCATAGTTTCATGGGGCTGATACAGTTGTGTAAGGTATGTAATCCACCCTGCTCTCTCCAACATTTCTCGTGCAGTGTCGGAAACTTAGTACTAGAGGTTCACTACATATTGCTCGTCCTCTCATTTCGTCTAAATCCTGCACACTGTTAGTTCTTCACAATAATACATAGAAATGGCAATGGAACAACTCCCCCAAAAAAATATCGTTAAACTTGCTATTTCCAGGAATTGATGAACATAGGGAATTGACTCATATGCAGGCATATTTAAAAGTCACCCGCACCCCCCTAAAATATGATAGGTCGCCCTCGACCATCAAATGGAGGAGCAGCGTACTGTAGGTAGTTGTACAACATAGAAAGGCATGCATACTTATGATATGATCAAAAAATTATCGAATTACTGAAATCAAGGCATATTATGAAATCATGAATAGATATGAAATGCTATGTAATTATTCGAAAATAAGGGAAAGGATAGTTGACATAAATAAAAGTGCTTATGCGGTCATTATTCACTTAAACCATTATGAGTGATTTATAAAAAATATTTCATGTATAATGGTTCAACAAAGGTGTTTAGGATCATAATCTCATTTTTAATTAAAATAAAGATATAAGAAAAGGGTTTATAATTGCTATTGAGTTGTGAAAAATATGACTCTAATACCATCAGCAGAGCTCTATTTCCCATAGGTGTCCATAACCTTGACAAAGTTTCTTTTTCACCCTTGGAACCATAATCCTTTATATATGCCTAGGAAAGTGCTTTATGATTTCATGATGGAGGCCATTGTGCTGGTTTGGGAACCAGATGAATCAAAATTCCATTCACCAGGAAGGAGTGAAAGGTGGGAAAGTCGGCTCGTGATGAGATCTCCTATTCCAAGGACATTTTATTTTTCTGAGTTGTCCATTGGATCATGTCCATGGTGTGGTGGCCATAATAGGAATTCCACTTCACTGCTTCCTTATGATCATGGTAGGCTAGATCGTGATGAGACCCCCTATCCTCCATCTGACATATCATAGAATTGTTAGTAATCATATAGATATATTTTTTCTTTTCTTTTTATTTTATATAGCACTTGCCTATTTATGTATAAAGGATGGCTCAACACTCCTTAAGAGTAGGGATGGTGGAAGAAGTTTGAACATATCAAAAGAGGAAAGTATGCCCTTATCCTTATTCAATAATAAAAGTCAAAGAGAATTATGAGGATTAGGGAAGAACCAACATGATAAAAATAATCAATCAAATTAGTTTTAGTGAAAATAAAGAAAGCAAAGTGATATAGATAGTTGTGTCATTTCCTTTTTTCTTATCAATACAAAGCAATTTCTTTAAAGATGACAATTTCTCTTTGATATGCTGATTCTAGTAACCTCTAATTTTTGTGTCCTTGCATAAATTTGTATGTTTTCCTTAAAAGGAACATGAAGAATTCACAAAAATTCTCAAAATGTTGTTCTAAGAAAGAAAAATGCACTCAAAAAGTGTTGTTCCTTAGGAGGAACAACAAAAACAATCTGCGGAAATGCTATTTCTTTTGAAAGGAACAACAAAAAAAATCGGGAGAATTGCCATTCCCTTTGAAAAGAACAGCAAAAACAATTGGAAAAAAATGATGTTCCTTTTGAAAGGAACAGTAAAAACAATTAATGGAAATGTTGTTCCTTTTGAAAGGAACAGCGAAAACAATCGGCAAAAATGTCGTTCGTTTTGAAAGTAACAACAAAAACATTTAGCGGAAATGTTGTTCCTTTTGAAAGGAACAACAGAATGATGAACACACAGACACGTTGTTTCTTAAGAGGAACAGCTACTGTTCCTTAAGAGGAACAACACGAAAAATAAAAGCACACAAGATTGTTGTTCCTTTAAAGAACAACACGAAAAATAAAATCTGTACAAAAAATAGTTCATACAAGAAAAATTAAAAAGAAAAACTTATGTACAAGTTTCAGAAATAAAGGAATTATTCAGTGAATGAGTGCCGAGGAGGAATTATCTTTCTCGGGAAGAATCTGCATTGTAGAATCTCCCCATAATTGCTGGTAAAAGGATTCCCGATTAAGCGGTTTATGGTAAATCATACTCGATGACCATTTGCTTTGAAAGAATGTCTAGATCCATCAATGGTAGTTAATGTAACGGTGCAATTGTCATGCACTTTCTTTGTTTCATAAGGTCCAAGCCATCATGTCTTGAGTTTTCCGGGGAAATCCTGAAACCTGGAGTCATATAGGAGTGCCCAATCTCCTTCGTGGAAGATTTTCTTTTTAATGAGGGCATCGTGCCATTTTTCTCTCTGCTGTTAAATTAATGCAGTGTGCTGGAGGGCGAAGAACCTAATTTCATCTAACTCGTTGATTTGTTGTAATCTGCTGATCTGAGCCTCATTTAAATTCAAACCCACCTCCTGGCCTATTCTTAACGTTTGAATTTCAAATTCTATTAGAAAGATGGGTTCTTTTCCAACTACTAATTGATATGGTGAATACCCAATGGTACTTCTCCATGTTGTTCGATATGCCCACAAGGCTTCCGGCAATCTTGAAGCCCAGTCACCTTTGTGTGATGCAACTGTTTTTGTAAGTATTGCTTCTATCACCTTATTCGTGCTCTCTACTTGGCCATTTTCCTGTGGGTGGTATGGGGTTGTAATTTTATGCTGAATGTGGTAATTTTTTAATGTTGTAGCGATTTTATTACCTACAAATTTTGGTCCTCCATCTGTAATTACGTCCCTTGGGAGGCCATATCGCAAAAATATTTGGAAAAGGAACTGTATTACAGAGTCCTCTGTAGATCTTGAAAGTGCCTCTACTTCAACCCATTTAGTAGCATACTCTATCACAACTAGTATGTATGTTTTTTTATTTGATGGTGGGTTAATAGGACCAACAAAATCGAGCGCCCAGTGCTCAAATGGCTCGATTACTAACTGTGGGTTCAAAGGCATTTCTTCAGACTGTCCAAGGCGTCCCGCCCTTTGGTAACTATCACAGGCTTGTACAAACTTTTTATCATCTTTAAAAATTGTAGGCTAGTAATAGTCTGTTTGTAAACCTTGTGACCAGTCCTGCGATCTCCGAAATGTCTGCCACATGGCCCGTCATGGAATGCTTTCAGGATGTCAAATATTTCATCTCCTCGGACGCATCTCCTGATGTGAATATCTGCTCCTGTACGAAATATGTAGCCCCCAATCCAAGAGAATCGGGTACTGCGCTATACTATCTATTTTCGTTCATTGGGCGTTAGATGCTTAGGCAATTTACCTACTGCTAAATAATTTGCAACATCAACATACCATGGGGTTCTGGTAGTAACAACAAAAAAATGTTCATCTGGGAACTGATCTTCGACTGCTACTGCGTCTATTGGTTTTGGCATTCGTGAGAGAAAATCAGCTACAGGATTCTCTTTTCCCGGTCGATCCTTTATTTTGATGTCAAATTCCTGCAATAGAATCAACCATATTGTTACTCTACCATTTGTAACAAGTTTATTTGCTAAAAATTTTATGGCAGAGTGATCTGTATATAAAACTATAGGATACCCAGTTATATAATGTCTAAATTTATTTACAGCATGTATTACAACTAAAAATTCTTTCTCAGTCACAGTATAGTTTAATTAAGCAGGAGATAGATTCTTGCTAATATAATAAATTGCATATGGTTTTTTATCTTCTTCCTTCCCAAGGACTGCTCCAATATCTGTGTTTGAAGCATTAGATGAAATTTGGAATGGAAAATCCCAATTTGGGCCCCTTAGCACTGGGGTTGTTGATAGAAGCTTTTTCAGATCCTCAAAAGCATGGTTACATTTATCTGTCCAATTAAAATCAACATTCCCTGTTAGTACGTATAGAGGTGCAACTATTTGAGAATAATTCTCTATGAATATTCTATAATAACCAGAAAATCCTAGAAAGCTACGTACCTCTTTTTGTGTGGTGGGAGTAGGTATTAACAAAAGTATCTGAATTTTAGCTGGATCTACCTGTATTCCAGCTGCTGAGATATAATGACCTAAGATGAGTCCCTCGGTCATCATCATGTGACACTTCTCATGACTTAAGCAGAGCCTGGTGGCAATACACCTTTGCAGCACCTTTTCCAATGTTTCTAATGCTAGCTCAAAATCATCTCCATAAGGTCTGAAATCATCCATATATACTTCGAGCCCTTCATTTATTAAATCTGAAAAGATGGTGAGAATGGCCCTCTGAAATGTGGCAGGGGCATTGCATAGACCAAAGGGTAAAACTCTGTAAGCAAATGTCCCCTAGGGACAGGTAAAAGTAGTCTTATCTTGGTCTTCAGGGGCAATCTGAATATGATTGTATCCACTGAAGCCATCTAAGAAAGAAAATAATTTCTTTCCTGCTAATGTATCTAATACCTGATCAATGGAAGGAAGGGGAAAGTGGTCTCTCTGGGTTGCTTTGTTTAGTTCTCTGTAGTCTACACATATCCCCCACTTTCCATTCTTCTTTGGCACCACTACTAGTGGAGAGACCCACTTGCTATCAGATATTGGATAAATAAAGTTTGCATCCAAAAGTTTTTGTAATTAAACTTTCACAATATCCTTAAGATGAGGGTTTAATATTCGTTCGGGTTTGCAAATGGGTCTAGCATATTTTCTGTATAAATGTGGTGTGTACATAACTGGGGATCAATTCCTTTCATGTCTGGGTCATCCCATGCAAAAGCTCCCTTATATTTTTTCAGTAGTTGAATCAATTTTTCTTCTTGTTTAGCAATCAGATTTTTGTTAATATTCAGAGTTTTTCCTGGCTCAATTTCTATAGTTTTGCTATTGTAAACAGAAGTGGTAGGTATTGATTGATCTTGAATGTCTTTCAGGGGATCTTCTTCTTCTTCGTTATCAAATGCTTCCTTGATCATGTGACATTGCAAATGGGATCTGGTTTTTGGTTGGTTGATAAAACTCTTAATGATGTCATCCTCTGTTTGGTCTTTAAAGTCGAGGGCATCTTATATGGTTAATGGTGATCTAATGTTTTCTATGAGGTATGATACAGGTTGTTTCTTTGTTTTTATTATTGTTATGCTTGGCTGGGCTGGAGGGTATAAGGATAAATTCTTGACATAACTCCCTCTAGTTATAGTCATGCTGCCTTGCCGGCAGCCAATGTAAGCATCAACAGTTGCCAACCAAGGTCTACCTAAAATTAAAGGGTGTCCATCTAGCCGGTTTTTAGGATTAATGATTAGCAAGTTGACAGGGTATTCCCAGGAGTCTACAGATAACATTACATCATGTAGTGTGCCTTCTGGCTTGACTACCGACATGGAAAATTTTAGGGGCTAATATTCGCAGGTAGGCTAATTTTCCATGGTTTTTCCAAAAAAAAGATTCGCTAATTTCCATTTTTTTATAAAAGTGATTCGCCCAAATTTTACAATATAAAATTATTTTACCTTAAAAATCGCCAACGTTATATAGACACTATATATATTATCATTATAAATTTGAAGAATCTTTCAAATACATCAATAAACATTTTATATTTTTCATATTAGAGACTACTGAGATTCGCCAATTTTTTAAACTTCAAAATAATTTTCCATCCTTAAAATTTTCCCTGACTACCGATCGGTCAGCCAATTCCAATAAGGTTGTTGTTGGATCTAATGATGTAATGCCAAGTTTTTGACAAGTGGTGGTTGTTAGGATATTAATTTCAGCTCCCAAATCAACTAAGGCATTTGTAAATGATTGTCCATTGATTTGCACTATAACTAAGGATTTCCTAGGTCCTCATACTTTATAGGTGCTTCTCTTCCTGATAGTAAGTTAGATAGAGTGCCGACTACTTGGACAGTTGGGTTGGTTGTTGTTCTCCTCTTTGGATTTCTTATGCATAGTTCTTTGATGGTCTTTGCACAAATGGGAATATCTTGGATAGCTTGGAGGAGTGGGATTTTTATACACAAATTTTTCAGTTCTCCCAGAAGATCAAAATCAGGATGTTCTATTGGACGAGGTATGATTAGTCATTCTGGGAATGGTGGAGAAGAGGTGGTTGCTTGCTCATGATTTTGTTGTGTAACCACATTCTCCTTTTGCAGTGTTCATTCTGAAGGTAAAGGATTTTCAAATTGAACATTTTTGTCTCCCTATGATTCTATTATGCGCCCAGATCTTAGTTGAAGGTCGTTGCACTCCCTTAACTCGGTTTCTAGTTCTGGTGCTTCAATTATTTGAACAGATTAAACCGGTCTATTATTAGGGTTCGGGTTGGGTTGGGCTGGGAGTTGTGTTCTTAAATTGGTCTGGGGATTTTGTTACAATGTATATGGTGCTCGTAGTGTAGGTGGAGGGAGAGGAATCGTTCCAGCTGGTTGATTCATAGATCTTTGCCAGTTCGACTACCAGGTCTGACTCTGCGAGGTGTTGGATATGTATTATTTTTCCAAAATGGTGGATAGTAAGGAAAGTTTGGCCAATTGGTTTGATTTGTTTGATTTGGCCATGGTGGTGTAGGAAATGGATGTTGTGACCAACTGGGAAAGGGTGGCTTATTTTGCCACATTCCATTATATTGCTGAGCATCATACTGAGGAGACTGAAATGAAGAGGATGGATCAATGGCCATACCTATTTGTCGTGGTTGCCATTGACGATGATGATTGAGTAGGTATACCGTTTCTGTTTCTTCTTCTGCTTCTTTGTAGACTCCTTTCAATCCCAGGAGTGAGGGGTAGCTTTTTTTAGAGTGATATTTCGTGCAGATGGCATAGAATTGGACTGTATCCAACAGGCACTCTTTATGGCTATGTTTCTTTCTGCATCTAGGGCAGAATATTGCCAAATTTTTTTATGCTTCTGCTTACTTTTGTTTAGCTTGCATGATATCAAGCTGCGTTTTCAGAGTCCTTAGAATATCCATTTTGAAATCTTCTAGTAGATTGCCAATTTCTGTGTGGGTTATACCTTCACCAGAGGTCTTGCTATCCCTTGTGATCATGTCACGTTCTGCTAGTTTTAGTCTTGTGCTGCCTCTTGATGATACATAAATCAATAATGTCAGCCAAATTTTCCTAATATATATCACCTTTTCCCATGATGTTTAATGTTTCAACCCATTGTTCCTTCATCCCTTTAATTAATGTAGTTTTTAACACATTATCAGGTAAGTGTAAAGATGCATAGGCTCATCTCTGGAGGTTGTATTGAAAGCGTTTTACATATTCCTCCAATGTTTCATTAGGTTTTGCTGTCATCTAAAATATTTCATCCTTTTATTCCCTGGACCAATAATAATCCTGATATTTCTTTAGAAAAGTAGCTTTCATATGATCCCAGACATTTATAACACCTCCACCTAACCCCATAAGCCATCGTGTAGCTGCGCTTTTAATGTGGAGGGGAATAATTTTAACTTTTGGGGATCAGTGCTATTGTCATATCCTTTGCATAATACATCGAATTGAAACAGAAATGAATCTGGATCTTCCGATGTTAAGCCATCGAATGTAGGAATATGCTAGAGAGGAATGACATTCATCGGTGCATTAACTGCAGTGTCCACAATGGAATATTGCATTGTGGAAGTTTGGGGTGGTTTCTAGTTGTGGGCCATTTGATCAAATATGTGCCAATATCCTTCTAGGATTTCTAGGGAATTATTCCTAGGCTGACTAGAAGGAGTAGGGATGACCTTAACAGTACTTCCTTGGTCTGGGATAATGAGTGTCCCTTGCTGAACTATTATCCGAGGGAATTTTGGTTCTTCAGGTTCTTCAACTTTGTTTTGGATGATTTTGACAACACTTCCCTTATCTGGGCTACTCAGTGTTTGGACTACTTTGAGAGGGGATCCTGGTTTTTCTATTTCCCTTGTTTCTCCTTCCCCTTCATGTTGATTACTAGAGTTCCCTTCTTGTAAAGAAATTGGGCGAGAATTCTCAATTTCTTGAGAATCTTGCTCTTCTGTTTGACTATGCACCTCAACAAAAGCTACAGATGGTGATTATGTGGCCCGAAGGGAACTAGTAGGTTTTCTAGAAGAAATTTTTCTAGGGCCTACTAATGGCTGAGATTCAAATCTCTTAATGATGTTGTCAATAAAGGTTGTTCACCCAAGGGTCACCGGTCCCTTAGGTTTTTCAGGTCTAGGAGGAATTTTTTTTTGTTTAAATTTTCTAGTCATTCAAAAAAACACAAGCATTCATTCCTACCTTAAATTTTCACTCAATTCTGCTGTGAAGCGGGCAGATGAACGAGCATGTTCCTCGCTCGGTACACAGCTTCTTACCTTCTGTTTTTAATACCTAGTTCTTCCCTAGCAGAGAAAATAAAATATACATCACTCTTTTCTAAATAGCTACACTCTCCCTAGCAACGGAGCCAAAATGTTGAGGTATAAAAGGTGTCTTTTTAACTCCTATTTATCCTACATTAATTATCAATCTAGGTATGAATTTTTATCTCAAGAGTGTACTCAGTTCGAGGCTGCAATTTAATCTAATAGTAATGCTCTTCAATGTGCAGTACAGTGTCTTAAATACAAGAGTAAACAGATGCTTGAAAATGAAATCTAATTACAACAATATGAAACTCAATGTTTTGTAGTTCAAACAATCACTCAACAATCATCAGTCAAGGATGCAATAGTAATAACTCTTTCTTCTGTCAACTAATGTAAATGAAATATGAACAAGGTAATCAATCTGAGAATGTAGGCAATAATAACCAATGTACTTTACAGTTGATAATATTACACTCCACAATAAAGTAATTAAATGGAAATGGTAATTGTGTTAAATCACTAATGCTGCTAATGAAAATAGACTAAGCAAGCCTTCTGTAATAACACTCCAAAGCAAAACCACACTCTTGCAAAAAGGAACAAATAATAAAGCTAATTAACAGGAATGAACATCAAATCTATCTACTGGAAATAAACATCAAACTCTTTAATGGAAATGAACAACAAACTATTAATGGAAATGAACAACAAACTATTAATGGAAATGGACAGCAATCCTGAATAGCGAAGCTCTGTATCTGCAAAGCATAACAACACAAATTATGAAAGAATAAATACCCTTGTTATGTGGAAAGGAACGACAATGCGATTCACTAATGCAACACACCAATTTCATAAATCATTAAACAATAAGCTATAAACTAAGATAACTATGAAGCAATGCAGTTTAAAGGAAATGAAAACTAATGCAAACCATCACATGACTAGAATTGGAAAATAAAGGTACAAATAGCAAGTGGATCCACCAGGGTCGGTCCCTTAGCCGCTAGTTAAGCACCGCCGAACTACTCCAGTATCAAATAATGGAACGAAAAACGAATTTATGTATTAATCATCTATAGCAGAGTTTACAAGCAATCTTACTCTGTTTAAATTAACGAGAGTCGATGAACAACCATGAAATTACAAAAGGAGATCTGAATAATCATAACATGTCCAATGTCGTGATTTCTACAAGCGCTATTCTTTTATAATAGCCAACAGATGAAATAAGAAGTACTGATAACTTTGAGCAGCGATCCCTCAGGATCGAGAGATCTTGAGGGATTCGCTCTATCTTCTAACTTTAGTTATTGTTTTGTCCTCCTGTGTTGATACCGCGTTGTTCCTTTCTTTACTTTGACTGTGCGCTCCGATCTTGATTTTCCTGTCTGGATACGGCCTTTTGTTAAAGGGACAACATTTACACCTGCTTTATGTTTTCCTTCCGAATGGTGGCTTCCCACTTCATTTAGTTCCTATATAGAAGAAAAGACAATATTTTGTTAATTTCGCAATAAGCACTAATCTCCTCAATTCTATTGTAATTCTTCAATATATTTTCATTCTAGAATATAAAGGAGTCATGACTAATTAAAAAGTTAAAGAAATACATGGAAAATGCATACCTTTTCCAATGCTCAACAGTAAACTTGGTACAAGTGAAGATATGACATTAGTGGCTTGGACCTGTACACAAAAGATCCCAATGAGATTAGTGTAACAACCCCAAGTTAAAATTTCATGTAATAAAAGTTAATAAAAGGTAAAATAAGACCACGAGGAAGGGACACTTATTCCAAACTCACTGTTGGAAAATTATCCTAGTGGGCATCACTTGTCGGGTTTTCTGGCTAAGAGGAAATTGGAAAAGGTAATGGCTAAGGCTTTGGTAAGGAAAAAAAGTATTTTTGGAAATTTATTTATGAAAATAATGGAAATTAGGAGAAAAGGAAGGTGAAAGGTCACATATTGAATGTTAGGAGGAAAATGAAGGAAAATAATGGAAAATTGAATAAATTAGAGGCATCATCAATAAAAATACCTCGGAGCATCAATTGGTTGTTGGGTGTGGAGCCTAATTATCTTCCTTATTTATATGCATCGCTCCGTTGGACCCTTGTTCTTAACAGGGTGGCCATGCAGCTCGTCGTTTGATCGCCATCAGGGGGGGGGGGGGGGGGGGAAGAGGCGACCTTTTGGAACCCCCACTAGTGGGGGGTTTCGAGGGAAGCAACCTCGAAGCTAAAAATAAATGAAATATTCCTTGTAAAATATTGTAATTTCGTATTCAATCTAGGTCGTTCATTAGGTGGATGATCTGACGATATAAGTTATGTTTAATTTAGGAATTTTCCCCCCTAGAAGGCAACCCCCATGATGAGCATTTAGGAGAATTGTTGAGATTTCTAAGAGAGCGTCAGTTCTATGATAATCTTAGAAAGTACAATTTATTTTAGATAGAAGTACACTACTTGGGACATGTTGTTTCCAAGAATGGCATAGCAGTAGATTTGGAAAATATAAAGGCTATCATGGAGTGGGAATCTCCTAGAAATGTGCAGGAAGTCAAATCATTCATGGGCTTAGTAGGTTACTACAAGTGGTTTATCAGGAACTTGTCACACATTTCCTATCTTTTTACATCATTGGAGAGGAAAGGTAAGAAATTTGAATGGACAGAGGAGTGTGCAACCAATTTTGAGTTGTTGAAACAATTGTTGACCAATAGTTTAATGTTAAAGATTGCAGATCTGGATAAAGAGTTCGTAGTGTGTAAAAATTCTTGCAAGAGAGGGTTTGGTGGAGTCCTTATGGATGATTGAGATGTGATATGGTATGAGTCCAGGAAAATGGATGAGCATGAGAAGAACTATGTGACCCATGATCTCAAGTTGGAAGTTATTATTCATACCTTGAAGATGTGGAGACAATATCTTCTTGGAAATAGGTTTGTGTTGATATGCTAACACAGTGGATTAAGACATTTGTTTGACCAATCGAATTTGAATTCTAGGAAATATAGATGGTTGGCTACCCTTAATGAGTTTGACTTTGAGATCAGGTACATCAAGGGAAGGGAGGACATGGTTGAAAATGATCTTAGCAAGAAAGTATAGTCGAAACATGTTGCAAAATTGAGCTCATATGGGGAAAATTTATAGGATCGTATCTTATAATAAGGACAACAGGATGACAATTATAGGGAGCCGATGTGCAGGTTACAACAACGTACAAGTGATTAGGATTTTGATTATCGTCTTACAGCATATGGCTTCGTGAGATTTAGGGACATGATCTATGTGTCGGATGAAAATGAATTCAATAAGGTTATCTTGAGGGAGTTTCATGTAAAACCATATTCAAGTCACCCAAGATATTAGAATGCATTGACAACAATAAATAAGTTCTATTACTAGGCGAAGCTAAAGAAGGAAGTAATTGATTTTTTGGTAAAATGTTTGGCTTTTCATTAGTTCAAAGTATATTATAAGCATCTAGGTGGGTTGCTTCAACCTATTCTGATTTCAGAGTGGAAATGGGAATTCATTTCCATGGATTCATTACAGGTCTTTCGAGGACATCAATGCATCATGATTATATCATGGCTGTGGTATATAGATTGAGAAAGGTAGCTCACTTCATTCCACTAAAAAAAACTTTAAACTAATGAGGTAGCACAGGTATTCATCAGGGAGATCATGAGATTGCATGGTGTTCTGAAGAAGATTGTGTCAAACAAGAATGTCAAGTTCAGTTCCAAGTTTTGGAAGGAGTTGCTTGCAGGATTGTGAATAGAGTTGGACTTCAACACAAATTATAATCCACAAAAAGATGGAAAGACAAAGAGGTTCAACAAGGTACTGGAGGATATGATGAGGATGTATGTCATGCATCAACAAAGGAAATGGGAGGAGTAATTTCCATTGGTTTAGTTTGCATACAACAACGGTTATTAGGATTAATTGAGGATGATTCTAATTGAAGCACTGTATGGGTGGAGTTTTAACACTCCCATCATCTCTAGTGATCCAGTGAACATGGTACTTATTGGACCAAACATGTTGGCAGACATGAAATAATAAATGCAGGTTATAAAGAATAATGTAAAGGAAACACAAGACATACAAAAAATTTATACATACCAACAAAGGGCATTTAAAGAGTTTCAGGTTGGGGAGCATGTGTATTTTGCATGAAGCCCAAGAATGGCTCCTTGAGGATCAAATCATGTGCCAAGTTGGCACCATGGTATTTCATGCCTTTTGAGGTCTTTGCGAGGATTGGACCAGTGGCCTATAGAATTGCACTGCCTCCGATAGTGAAAGACCATGATTTTTTTCATGTTCCATTGCTTAAATGTTATGTAAAGGATGTTGATCATGTTATTGATTGGTTTGTATTGCAGGTGGAGCAAGAAGGTGAATTACAGCAGGAACCCCAATGCATATTGTAGTGGAAAGCTCTCGTGCTCCGAAACAGAGTAGTCGAGCAGGTTAAAGTGTAGTAGAAACATTTTGGGCCCGATGAAGCTACATGTGATATGACTGATCAGATGTGGGCTATGTATCCTTCATTGTTTTTTGGAGAAGAAAAATTAGTTTTGGTACTTTACATATTTATGTATGGTTTGTATTGAAAATAACACAATAAGCTAAGTTATAAAGCTCCAATAAGTTGTATGGTTGTCATCTTGTCATGTTTGTCATGATGGTTTTTCTTTTGAGCAAGATGTTATTGTAAATACTATAATGAGTTGGGTTATAAAGCTCCGTAGGTAGTATGTTTTTTCTTTTAAGAGGTTTTTTTGGGTATAGGTGATGTTCCCTTAAGGGGGAGGGGTCCGTAACAACCCACGATAAAATTTCATGTATTAAAAGTTAATGAAAGGTAAAATAATACCACAAGCAAGCGACCCTTATTCCAAGTTGAATGGAGGGAAAAATATCATAGTGGGCATCATTTGTTGTGTTTTATGAGTAAGGAAAAATTTGAAAAGACAATGACTAAGGATTTGAAAAGGCGAAAGAGTACTTTTGGCATCTATTTATGAAAATAATGAAAATTAGGAGAAAATGAAGGTGAAAGGACAAAAGTTGCATGTGAGGAGGAAAATGAAGGAAAATAATGGAAAATTGAGGAGATTAGAGGCCTCGTCAATTAAAAGACCTCAAAGAATCATTTGGTGGCCTTTTATCAGTTTAGTGTTGGAATTAGTCTCGGAGAGGAGAAAGCACCAAGAGGAGAAATAAATAAAGGAAGGAAACGAAAGGAAAAGAAAGGAAAAGAAAAGAAGTACAAGGAAATAAAAGGAATGAAAGGATCAAGAAGCTTCAGCAGGAATACTCGCAGGTAACATATTGCATAAGTTATTTCCTAGCTGGTTTTGACATGCATGGTATGTGCATGTTTGTACATAGTTCTTTTATTGTCATTGGTATGTATTTTTTTTGGTTTCGACAGTATATTTTAGCCTTTCCTTTCCATTTTCTGGATAACCATAGTGTGATGGGATTTTTCTAAGTTTTGAGTTTTAGAATCCGAGGTTAGGTGGTCCCAAGAAAAATTCCCAAAGGCTTAGGAATTCATTTACCAACAATGTTGGGATACATAGTAAAGCCTTAGGGTGGATACATGAAAATTTCTCAAGGATGGTGAAGAAATTCTAAGGAATCCAAGCTTGGTTTGTTTTTTGATCTCGACACCAATTTAGGTGTGATCATTGTATGGAGATGGTGGAGGTGGTTTAACCTCTAGATTCTCTCGGTTATGTTTGGATTTTTTTATCCCATGAGATCCGACATTCATGTTTATAAAATGGCACGAGGGTGATTGGCTAAAGAGATATTTGGCCTAATCAATATAAGGTTAGGTGGAACATGGAAGTCTTGAACAATGTCAATATTTTCCTATGTTTAATAAAAGCTAAGTTTCTCTTGCTTTGGATAAGGAAATATAAAAGTTATTATGTGGATTTAATGGTTGTTATATATTTTTTTGTTTATCGGGTTATATGCTAGTTATAAGAATGGTTTTATGACAGATTTTAGTCATGGAACTTTTCATGTTTTCACTCATAACTGAATAGATAATGAATGCAACGCCTAATTGGTGTTATGATAGCTACTATGAGGAGAAAGTGGTCCTTATTGTTAAATATCAAATAAATTTTCAGTCTCTCATGTTCATACTTGCATTCATGGCCTACAAGTTGCATATCCACGAAGTTTTTGACAAAATGTCAGTCCCAGTACAGGATATTCAGGTCAAGTCCTAGTTTCAGTTTTTGGGTTACAAGCATTGTTTCTATGTTATTTACCTTATCTGGAAGTTTCACTGAGTTCTGGGAAGAGTCTTGAGTTTTGGCCCTAAAAAATTGGCACAAAATTCGGATTCGCTGGCATAGAACTAAGCAGAAAAGTCCATAGTCTCATGGAGGCAAGCTCATACGTGCTACTAACAACCCATAGTTGCATGGAGGCCTTTTAAAGGGAATGACATAGGCTCTAGCTCAGGGAAAAAGTGGTTTTCCAAGGGGTTGGACACCTGGAGGGGTTGTGTTATTCCTCGAGGTCATGTGGCACCTGAGGGAATTCAATAAGGTCTTAATTTGTCAACTCAATTTCCTTAAGGTCACCTGGGAGGAAGAGTCCTAGAATAGTGACCCTCAACTCATGTTTACCCCGAGTAGACTGGTTAAAGTGGGTATATATGGGATGAGGAGTTACAATTGGTCTCACAATGACCGTAAAATATTCTAGATCTAGGGTGATATCCTCATCTTGGGTACATAGAAAACCATGCGGCAGAAAATATTTTCATCACACTTTCTTTTTCAACATGGCTAAAAATAGCCCGACAAATTTTTTTCTATGAAATAACTAATGCTAATAGAGCTAGACTCACATAAATGGAAGAGGATTTGTTTCCATGATCAAAACACTAGTTGGAATGAAAACTTATAAAGTTAATTATTTAAATATTTATTATAAAATAAATAATTTTTTTGTTTATATCTCAATAAATAAATATAATTATTAAATTGTGATATTTGAGAAATATAATAATCATTATTACATTAGTATTAGATAAATGTCAGTAATACATTTTTTTTAATGTATTTTCCAAGTTGGAATTTGAAAGCAATTATCATGAAGACATTACCTGAATAAATAAAATAATATGAAAAGTAGCAATCCTAAATATGGGAACCTAGCTCAACCATTAAGGATTATGAAGTTGTGACAAGGCCTATTGCATTATTTTTTGAGAAAACTTTTTCCTATACACTCTTTCTATTCCACCCAAAAGTCTTGGGTCCCATGTTGTACAACCTTCATATTATACTCTCTCCTACGTATATTCTACTTTATTACTATAGTAATTATGTTCATGTAGCCTATCCTTGGCACTTTAATATACCTTTTTTTCTCTATTTCTTAGTCCATCCAAGTCCATCATTTGGACCCTGTTCCGGTAGATTCATATTTGTGGTGTATCTCTGGCCTTCGAAGTTTAGTACAACTTCAAACTTATCCATCACGACCTCAAAATACTCAGAGTCAAGCCATAAACCCAACCATTCATAAAATAGATATGATGTCGCGTAATTACGCTTTAGAAGACAATTTTTCTATTATATATGTAATTATGGAGCGAGTCCCACCTATTACCGATCAGAACCCAACCAATCTACTTTTACTCTGGCCTCAATGAGAAATGGCAGAACCTATTTAATTCATGATTAAATATATAGCATATCCAAATCCAACCTCCTTGGTCACCTTAAACAAGTGAGGATATCAAAATTTTATTTTCCTAAAACAAATTTAAAACTCATTTCCAGGATTATAATAATATTTTTCTCGCCTAAAGCTTTCTAATGATATAAATTTCACCTGATTCTAAGTTATGGAGACAAATTTATGCCCATTTGAATATTTTCTTCCAAAGAAACATCAACATCCATAACATGCCACTTGGTGAACACATGGCACCCCTTTTCCCATGTATCTTCATCATACAATGCTCTGTTAGTTACCACTATGGATTTCCTAGTATGTTTGATGTTATATCGACAATTTTCCCCTTAAGCAATACTTCATCATCTTAAAATTTATATTTTATATCTACCTAATATAACAATGGATAAGAAGTTTATGAAATTTGACATTTTTGTCATTTTCCTTATCTGTCTATTTGGTCATCAGGTCCCTTGGCCCTCAAAAAATTTAACTTCCATTTGTTTCAATTAAACTCAATTCCTAACAATGAGGCATATTTTTATTTTATATCTTGTAGTTCTCATGTCCTGGTGCTAGATCTCCTGATAGGCTGATAGTTGAGCCACTAGACCAAAAGGGAAAACCAAAAGATTTTTTTCAATACTCAGTCAGTAAAAATACCTACAGTCTAACATGCATGTCACCTCTTTCCTAGATTCCACTTGGTCCCTTCACTCTCCCTTATTCGATTCATCCTCTTACCCTTTCGTTTAAGTCCATGTCATCCACAAGGATCACCGGTCAGTTTAATAAAGGTAGAGCTTCTCCATTTTATCTAATAATAGACCATGGAAACTATCTGTAACTAGGAATAAAGGTATATGATTCCCATTCTTAAGTAAACCTTTTAATTCTCATCCATAATCATGAAAATCACATTATAAGAGTACATCAAAGATTGAATTATAGGCATATGAATTTTATACATCCATTTAGTAGATATACTGACTCATATCATTGTTAGTGGGTATGAGTCATATTCTTTGCATGATTAGTGACATGCATTGTATTTTGTGCCATGTGTAGTGGGGAGTTGTATCCCCCATGATTGGGTGGGTTTAGGGGTGAAAGACCCCTTACATGGGGTTTGAGCACCGCTTCCAAAAAAAAATCGGGCAATTTTCAGCACACAATTTTTTCACTAAAAGCATTTTTGTGGTGCATGGTAATTTTTACAATGATTGGATTGGAATTTCATGTATGTCATGTGACAAATATTTGTATTTTAATATTTTACATATAATAATATATTGAAAAAAAAAAATATTGGTTTTCCCACTTTTGGATTTTCTCTATTATATATTTGTGTAGAATTTTTGTGTTTATCATATTATATTTCCTATTTTATTAATAATTTGTTTCAATGATTAATTTTATAAGGTTAATACCTAAATTGGTTAACAAAGTAGATTCAGATTCAATGGGATACCTTTGTGGCTAAGGGATTTGGGTTAGAAATGTGGTAGTCCTTGTTTAGTGGGAGATCTACAAAAGTGATTCTTGTAAGGAAAAGAAATGAAAAGTAGTTCAAAAATAGAGATCAAGAAATTCAATGGGCATAATTTTGACCTATAAAAGCTCAAAATGGAAGACTCGTTTATCGACACAGATTTGTCGATTGTAGTGGATTTGGATTTTGCACCAAAAAAAATGTCAACAAAAGACTTGACCAAGTTGGATCTAAAAGAAAAGAGCATAGTATGATTGTGTCCCTTAGTTTCATTATTGATAGCTTAATGATAACTATAACCTTAAAATGATAAATATAGCCTTAAAAACCTCCATTTTTGTATAAAAAACATGAAAACTATCTTCAAAATTGAAAAGTGGTTAGTTTACATCACCCTTTTTTAGGTTAAATTTTCAACATTTTTCACACAATGTATTAAAATAAAAAATCAAGGCCATGAAAAACCTTAAAATTTCAACAATTTTGGACAATGGCATTAAATATCAAATAACATGACTTCAAAATGCCTTAAAATTCACCATCTAAATTAAAGAATATTTTAGAAGGATCATTTTTCTTTTTTTAGGCTAAAATTATAGTGCTTTTGAAAAATTGGCCTAAAATAACTTGACCCATTTTCAATAGAGCACTAAAATTAGAATATTTTTAAACTATTACTTATAAAATCATCATTACTGTATAAAAAAACATATAAAACACCTTAAAAATAAAACTTGTAAAACAATTTTTTTTGGTAAAAACTACAAAAATTTAAATTTAGAATATATATATGTGTGTGTGTGTGTGTGTGTGTGTACATATATATATGTATATGCATATGTATATGTATATGTATATGTGTATATATATATATATATATATATATATATATATATATATATATATATATATATATATATATATATATATATATATATATATATATAACATATTTTAAAAACATAGTTAAAAAAAATTAAAAAAATATATAAAATAAAATATTGAAATAATAGAGTTTTAAACTAGCAATTTCAACAGATGTTGCAAAGGAAACACTGTAAGGCGTAAATTCTAGAAGCATTGTGACATACAAAAAAATTTTGAAGATAAAAATTAGCAAACAAAATGTTATTCAGTTATCTTAAATCATAATTAGAAATTTCATGTGAGCTATTAAATACTTGAAAGTGTCCAGTGTCAGTGGCATATATCTAAAGTGATAATTCATTCAACAATGGAGAAACTCTTGGAAGTCCTTGTGACCCAACTAAAATTTTATAATCATCACTACTTCCAAAAGCCTCGGGTAACAAACCATTATAACAAAAATCACCTAAGAATTGTTGGGTTCTATCTTTTCATACATATAATAACAACTTTAACCACCTGAAATTTGAGAACCATATTCTATTATTTTGTGGAGCATAACCATACAATTTTTCACCATACCAAGTAGAGAAACTTCATGGAAGCATTGAATCAATGTCACATGATTTCTAGGAATATGAATACGTGAACCCTATTAAAGATTTCTTAATGGAAGACAAAATGAAACTTTGAGACTCTTATTCCTGTGAACATGTTTATACTTGCCCATGTTTTTTTATTATTAATAGGAGTGCTTCAAAGTAGCCATGATCTGCAGTTGTGTGAATAGGAGTTAGTGTTGTATTATTTCTAGATGTTACGGTAGCACCCGAATCTAAAAGTTTTTTGACAATAAAACAATTTACATGATGATGCCTCCATTTCATCTGGGATTAATGAAAGAAAAAAATTTCTCCACATGATTTCAAATCCCCATTTTTGGCGAGCATTCTTTTTCTCATCTAACTCGATAATCGATAGCTTGATATGCTTATGCTTCTTTTTGAATTTCGTACTCCGCGTACATTGAAAGGTACAAATGGAATATGAACAAATGATTGTCTTCATCTTCTGTACTTACTTTTGTCTAGTAGACAGGTATTGTTGTGTTCCTTGAGTCCTATGTGAATCAACCAATGGAAGAATATCAGAATAAACAAAATAATCAAACGAAAAAATGATGAACAATCACATTTTTGGAAACACAATTGCATTAGAAAATTTTGTAATTATTCCATAGATATTGTGTATTTTTGGATATTTTTTCCATGTATCATAGAACAATGTTCTTACATAAGAGGAATCCCCAACCTTAAATAAACAAATATATGCATCAATCCCTAACCTACTTTCTCTTTACAATGTGCATAGTTCATCCACTGAATAAAATACAATGCCTATAGAATACAATACAATGCCTAAACCTCTCTTGGATACGATAAATTGTCATGAAATTAATACTAGCGCAACTCAGGAGGAGCTCATTATCTATCAATCTTTACCATTTGTACTAAACAACAAAACTTGGCAATTTCTTAAGTTCAGGTCACCCAATTCTAAGTATATTGCAATCTCAACTAGCAATTTTGATAAGTAATATAATTTAAAATATACATCCACATTAATTTTTTCTTAATGTAGAACCATCTCAACCACTATACATCAACACTGTCCTAACGAATCCCTCACACCTTAGGAAAATTCTGGACTAACTTCCTTCATAGACCCCTCTTTATAATACTAAATATTGTTTTATGAGGCTCTTAATGTGCATTGGAATTTGAACACCATGGCAATTTAATTCATCCACTTCCCCTTATTTATTTACCAAATCATAATGTTGACTCAAATAAATTACTAAATTTTATGTCTTAGTGAAGCCCTTTTAATTAAAAAAAAAAAACCATTTAGTTATTATCTTGACTCAATTTTACATATGAAATTTAAGGGAAAAATAAAAATGTTGACTGACGTAAATTAGTAAAAAATGATAAATTTTTTAGTAACTAAATGAGTAAATATTAAAAAACCCATATAGTAATATTCCACCCCGTGACTTGCATCTTGACGTTATCAATTTCTATGGTCATATAAGTAGTGACACATTTTTGAAAAATATATGGAATTAATTTTTTTTTTCCATATTTATATATTATAATAATGTGGAGACATTGTTCACGACCCTATATTAAATTATAAGAGAGAAGGTCACCAATGTAAATTGCATGCTTGACTTTGGCATTAGAGTGGATCTCACTGCATTCTTTTTTTAAGTTTATAAAAATGAATTAAGGGTTAAATTCTTTACCAAATAATTGGCCACTGGTTGTTCCTATCCCAGAAATAGTTAGATCCATAAAAAAGGTAGCGTCGAGGCTTACCGGTGTGGAGAAAGATGAATGAAGTGTGGTGCTCACAAACTATATGATTTTAATTTATTTGAATGAAATATTCATATTCTTATAACACTGATGCTCTCTCTTCACTTTTTACATTACTCCACTCCAATAATAATAAATTAAAAATTTAAATAATTATCCCTTGCAAAACTCAATTGCTACCTATCCATCAACTGACCTCATCCATCACTTGGGGTGGTCACATTACACTTATGTTTTGTTTTATGGATTCAGCCACGTTACATGTAACATAACATTTTGTGTTATTGATTTAACCTTCATGTTATACCTTAAGTTTTTCATTATGGATTCATTGGAAGGAAGTGGAAGTCGCGTTCCCAATCTTGCTGGTATATGAAAAATATAATTTCATTTAGGAATTTGAAGTTCAAGTCTGTTGAAACTTGAGATGCGGATGCGGTGAGAGTTGAAACCCTTGATGGCCGGATTATCTCCTTAGTGAGGATATGGAAGAGCATATTATTATGGAATTCCACAATAAACTTGCTAACGGGTATACATTATGATTTTTCCTTTTTCCTTTCAGCTTGCTGGTATAGATTGGTAGAAATGAAATTTTATGGCATTTGTTTCTCTGTTTCTTTTCTGTTAATGTCGTTAGTTACAATCAAACAACAAAATGGAAATTTTTTGTCTACCTGATTTACAGATCTACGCTACGTCAAGGAGATAAAAAAATAAAACTACTCTGATTCCGGTAATACAAATGTATTGTCTCTCCTACCTCATAAAAAAATTAAATTAAATTATTTCACTCCTTCATAATACAAAGGCCATAGCATAGATAAATTCTATGCATATCAACTAATTAAACCATAATATCATGTTACATTAAAGCATAGATGCATACAAACTGAAAGCAACGAAACCTCGTAATATGTGTATTAATTTGATTTGGAAATGTCCCAAAAACTAGCACGAGCCCCTTGAGCTTACCTGAGCACAAGGAAATGATGAAGCCCTTCCACAGAAGTTCATTGTTTAGTTGGCTTCACTCCATGGCAACACTTCCATATCTACAAAGAGGCATAAGGAGGCCTTCAAAGGCGCTCTCAACAATAACAATAATAGGGTTGGCGTAAATGAGGAAATTTTTGTCAAATTTTTTGTTAAAAGCATAACAACAAGAGGGCTCATGAAAAAATTGTTTCTTAAACAAGTTGAAGATGATGCTAAGGCCTAGTACAACATCCTTCCTGATCAGTGAGTTCCTCTAAAGAAAACACATCGAACACGGAAAAGAATCAGAGAAAACTTACGAACAAAAGAAAGGCACATATTCTTTTTAATTAAGAATAGAAATTCATGATAACTGTATAGAAGAAACTACATGCTTGTATTTGCAAGAAAATGTTAACCATGCAAAGAGAATGGACCTCTGAACATTAAAATTCACAAAACTGATAAAACCCATCGATCAAAATGACGAAGAACTGGTTTTAGTACAAATTTAATGTTAAGGCAAAAACATTTCTGTGCAAGGGAAAAATAGAGGAAAATATAAATAAGCCTGTAGCATATATATATATATATATATATATATATATATATATATATATATATATATATATATATATATATATATATATATATTTAAAAAACATTATTGTATGCAAATAACTATCTGAGGCAAATAACCATGTGAGTAATTTCCTCCCTTACGAATATAATGAGAGTGTGAAATTCAGAATAAATACCCAACAAACATTTTCATAGAGTCATGTTCGTATGAACTGAAGAAACCCTAGGTTATCTTATGATGACAAAAAAAAGAACCCTCGAAAGGGGATCAATTACACCTGTGGAATTGTGCCCCTCTGCCATTGAATAAGTCACATTTGAAGTGGGTTGCATAGGCACTAGAGGCCTTAAAACAACTCATAGCCCTACTCGTACCAGAGAAATCAGCAAGAAATAAGTGCCTTAGACTTTAATCAAAACAAGAAGAAACCAGAAAACCCTCCTTTGTGTAAAGAAAATATACTCGACACTTAGAGAGTAATGAAGGATGGTTACAGACAACATGGCAACTGTCACAATTCAAATCAATGGGTAATGATAACCCAATCGTGTAACAAAAGGTCGAATGGCATAGATTATGACACGAAGGTAGCTAGGGGAGTTTTTTTCAAAGAGGGGCACCTTAGGGCGTAAATACGCATATATTTAAAAAAAGGGCACCTTAGGGCATAATTATGCATATATTAAAAAAAACAACAGAATAGAATATAATATATATTTTAAAAATAAAAAGAATAGAAAATTATATTTTAAACTTTTCAAAAAAAAAAGTGAAAAAACACCCCCATTAGGTGTGATGGGGTGTTATATTACAGTATTTCATGATGTGAAGATGGCTAGTTGGAAATTATATGGGAAAATATCCATCCATGTTAAGAATTGGTGTGGCCCATGTTAAATGTAAGCCCTAAATGAGTATGAAAATTTAGATACCCTTAAATCTCAATGTCTCAACCCAGAAGTTAAGTGTGTAGTTATATGAAAAGTCACAAAAATTAACAAATAAAATAAAAATACATCAATATATATATATATATAGATAACCAAAAAAAATTAAAATTAATAAAATATATATTAAAAATTTTAAATAGATAATTGAATTTTTTACATGTAGTTTTAGTTTGCTTAATTGAAATAATAATCAAATATCTTTTGTGTAGCATAGCTCTGACCCCAAATATCCTTAGGGTATCATTAATTTAACTATATTTACGAAAGGGTCTTATAATCACTAATCTTAATTGAGAAAACCTAAGATATAGGAGAAAGGAATCGATAATTTGAAGCTCTGTTTTGATGGTTGTTTTTACGCACTTAATCACTGAAAATATGGATCGTATATGTCATTGATTAAACATGCTTCCAAACATTGAATCAAACATTGCCTCTCTGATTCTGAATTTAGGGGTCAACTATGAGCATGGATGATGAAGAGTTCTTTTTCTAGCAAAGATAAAATTTAAAATAAATTGAAATTAATAAAATTAAATGAGATTTTAATGTTTATGAGACTAAAAATAGTTTATGGCACTATGAGTTTTCTGTTATTAAATTTTTTATTTCAGTTTTGTTTTTATTCAAATTGATGATGAGCTGGCCCAACCTTCCAACAATCCCATTGCTAAAAAGACAATTCCAATAAACGGATGCTAAAATTTTCCCATAACTCTCTCTACTGTCTTTGAACGGACCGCATTCCAAAATGAAATGTTTTTCCGATTCTACTACCTAGACGTGAAAAATTTACACAACCCTTCTTCCAAGCTTTTTTAGGCCTTTTCCACTCTCCTGTTCCACACCGAAGTTGATGTGAGTACACAGTTCTTCCAAGCTTCTTTAGGCCTTTTCCACCATCCTGCTTCACACTGAAGTTGATGCAAGTTGGTTCTTAATTGAGCAATAAGAAACTTTGCCCTCCACGGAATGTTAGCTCCAATGTTCTCTTTTTTTTGGAGATCATACATAGGCTTAAATTCTTCAATGTACTACTTCTTCTTTCTACCCAACTCTTTTCCCCATACCTAACTTCTCCATAACAAAATTATTTAGCTCCTTGCTATTTGTGGAACAAGCATTGAGGTAGATATTCCATTTTTTCATCCATGTGTAGTTTTGTCTCATCCATGTTTTCTTTTTTTCACTCATACCTTCCTTGAATATAACATTAGGCCATCTACCTAGTCCCATTTGCTCAATTATTTTTAAATATATTATCTAATAAGGTAAAGGTAACGTAGCTTTAACCTAATTGAATTTAATTTGAATCCAGTGAAGGTTACATCTATTTTTACCCATTGTAACAATTACAAAATAAAATAAGGAAATAAATATTTGGATAAAAAACCCTTCTGAAATAAAGTCTGGTCAAAGGTAGTAGACCTTTAATGAACCAATCCCTCTGATGGTTTGGATCAATTGGATAGCTGAGTTTTCCAATTGTGTCCTTGAATCTCTGCATCAATCCCAAGTAGTCTCTCCTTCCTGCTGCTTGATTTCCCATATTTCTGACAGGCCCTGTTGGTCTGTTTGGGGCAGTTTGAACTCCTTAATCCAATCCCTCTTCATATCTGCCATCGTTGGATTCTGATGAGCTTCAGACCACTTCATAAACCAGAGTAGGGCTCTCTCCCTAAGGGTGGTTGAAATTCTATCAACTTCCCCACATTTGGTGTTTGTTTTGCCCTCCATATGGCCTCATAGAGGTACCAGTGGTGTTTGACATCATCGCTACCCCTCCCAAAGAACTCTCGATACCGGGTAAGTGATCCCGCCATGTTCACTTGAGTAGGCATCACTAAAATGAAGTTGTTGGTTCCTAGTTACGAGATTGTACCACTAGAAATTCTACTACTAGTATGTATTATTGCTGGGGACTGAATACTGTGCAACTTACTTAATTCATGCAACTTAACAAAAAATTCACCTAGGGGTTGATAGAGCACCAGGGGAAGGTTGGGACTAGAGCTACTTGAATTTTGGGGAATAGGAATACCTTGAGATATGGACGCTGACCTTTCTTGGAATAGTTGCTCCATTGCAATGTGCATCTCCACATTGGACACCTCGTCCTAGTGCACATCTGTACCTTCTCCGTCAGACTTCTTTCCTTTCTCCATCTAGGCTGGGCTCCTATACACCTGCCGAACTTCTTTTACGGCCCCTCCTATATCTTGGGGACCCACCTAACTTTCCATTTCCTTCGTCATCTGAGGCGCCTCCTCTTTGTCCTTTCGACCACTTTCCTATCTCTTCAACTCCTTTATCACCCTCTCTCGCCACCTTTCTGCAATATGTGCTCTCTGATGAGCGCGTCGCTCCCTGAGCCTGTTAGCAGTCTCGACATCCATACTCCTACTCCCCTTTTTCACTATTCTTGTAGCATCTCTCCCTTAGTCCCTTCCCCTGGCACCGGAGGTTTTACACTTACATCTCTACTTTTTGGAACCCCATTAGTCCTTCATCTACCATCAATGCTTTAATCCACAATGGGATCTCCTTCAGTAGCTTCCCCCTTAACCCGGATCTGAATGTATCTTCTGCTCTCGAGAAATACTAGTAGCACTCCGCTGTAAACTCCACTATGTATCTGTACAAGGTAGATTCCACCCAGAAATCTATAGTTTGGGTTAAATTGGTGTTTAACCGATGAAGGGCCACCAGATCCCCATGCACCCACTTGAGATTGACCCTCTGTGACTTTTCTTTGACCGCCTTGGTCTGAAGCCTCCGTAACCAGTTATAGAGTTCTTCTGGGAACTTTCCCCAAAAGATTTTGTAGGTATCACTGGCAGAGTCAGAGAATAGAACTAGACTTTTGATCATTTTCTCCTTTTTTCGTCTCAGCTCAGCTTGCTGAGTGATGAAATGATCTAGGTGGTTATCCCATCAGCTTCGTATTTCTCTTTCAAAGATATGAGATACCATGATCTAGCTCCCAAATGAAATTTCGGGTCCCGGCAACGGAACCATTTGTTGGCGAGAAAAAATGTCTCGTAGATAAGACTTGGGTTCAGGTTAAGGGCCAGCAAGGTTTTCCGCTGTAGTCTAACACCACACTAGAATTTTCACCTTGCTCCAAAGAGCTGAGAGTCTCACCCGAGGTGTACTGCGACCTTACTAAGGTAGGGAATTGATCGGTATCAGCCTAACAACATTGGTATGGGTAAATCAGAGCTATGACAAAAATCTAAACAATCATAACGCAACGTTCCATGAAAGATATCTCTCGGGAAGGCATTCAGATTTACAATACATAAAAATTTAAAATTACTAGTGAAACCATTCATTCCAGACCATAACATATATCCAAAAAAACAACCTATGATTATATTATGCATCAACTATCAATGATAATCTATTACACGGCTCCTCAGCATGAGCTCGAACAGAATAGAATATAAAGAGGTCCTATTGGACAGAGAGAAACACAGAGATACAGAAAGAATAGAGAACATCACAATAGAAACAGAGCTCTCCTACGACTCCTGTTTCCTGATCCCATCTGCCTCAACCTCCATTTCCGCTGGTCGGCTGCCTATTTGTTCTGTTGCCAGTGTGACTGACAGTTCCTCCTTTCTTCTTGCTTGGTTGTCTTCTGCTTCTTTCTGTTAGTCGGGAGTTCTACTGCTCGTTTCCTACCACGCTCTTCTGCCATCTATGCTTGCTCTCACAACAGCCGTGACACCTGTCCTTTACTCCTTCGCAACCTTGACATCTCTCTATCTACCGTGTTTGCGTTCCTCCACATACTAGCCGCAACTCAAAAGTTATTTAACTTCAAGACATGGGCCCCAACAAGGTGTGATGGTGAGAAAACTCCATACTGCCCTCATTCATTCCATCTACCCTCTTCTCACCTTTCATTTTCACAAATGCTGAACTCCAATGCTCTGAATCCCATTTAAGCCCCAAGACCCACATACATAACCTTTCAGACTTATCACTTTATAAACCCACATATATCAAAGTCCAAAGTCTTAAATTCTATAGCTCTGCCCGCCCATCAAATAGTCGTGGCATACAACATTACACCATAAGCCTTACCCTTTTCCTCGTTTCTACTTTATCTTTCTACTTCACATTTTTCATCACTATATATTGCTTTCACTTACCAACCACCTTCCCGATTCCCTGATTGCGATTAAGGTGGGGCCATTTCTCCTTGACATGTCACCTTTTCCCCCACCACTAATCGCACATCGCAAAATACAAACTTCGCAAATCGGCGATTATAATTTTTCACACTGTTAGCCCCCCTATGAAATTTTTGACAAGCAAATAGGGGGCTAAATCATTGTTGAGTCTTCAAGGAATGCATTTCCTCTGAAAACACAGTCTCCTTGAAGCCTCCTTGTGCTTTTGCCCTTTGATAATTCCCCTCTGCTGATTTCCATTATAAAGCCTCTCTGCTGTGAAGAGATGCCCAAAGGCCCCCTTTTTCCCTCTCATTTCCCCCACTTAGCTTCTATTCTGTTTCCCCTTATACTTTCCTTCTTACCCTTCATTTTCCCCCAAAATCCCCTTAAAATTCTTTCCCCAACCTTCGTTGGCCTTCTTCCCCCTTTATCTCTCTATCGTTACCCTTCCCAACCTTCAAAATCCGTTTAAATGGGCTAAAAACCCACTTTCCGACCTTGTTATAAGGCCTAGCCCCTTTCCGCCAGCCCCTTTCAAACCACTTCCCCACATGTGCCCAGGCGCCAGGACCAAGTTCTTAAGTCCCCGGCGCTTATCGCAATCGGAGCATCGGGCGGGTGTAAATCCTTTGTAACAGCGTAAAACCCCCGATGCGATCGTTTAAACACAAAGTCCCGCGACGAGTTTCGGTCCGTTGATCTGTCGTAAAGATCGACGGCGGAGCGCTAATCGCAACACCCGACTCAATCGCAATCGCAACATGTATTGTGCACCCCCCGATTGATCGCATCGCGCTCCGATTGCGATCCTCCGATCATTTCCCGACCGTCGATCCATCCCGCCGATCCGATGGCCATCGCTCCATCGCAATCGCATAACTCAATCGCATGCCTTCTTCTCTGTGCTCCGATTGCGATCTCCTGACTTAATCCTGACCGTCCATTCTTCCCGCAGATCAACGGTCCTGCGCCAATCGCACCCTCCACCCGATCGCCGATCGCAAGTCTTTCCGTGTTCCCCCCGATTAAATCTCCGCCGTCCGTTTCCCTGCTGCATCAACGATCAGTGCTCAATCGCTGGTCCCCTTCCGATCGCAATCGCAAACTGTTTCGTCCGACTCCCAATTGCGATCTCCCGATTCAATCAGGGTCGTCCATCCTCCACGCTGATCTGACGGCTATCGCTCTCCCCGCCCGATCGCAATCGGAAGTTTGTGAGTGTCTCCCCTTTGTGCCCCTCCGATTGCGATTGTTCCGATTACATCTGGACTGTCCGTTTCCTCCCAGATCCAACGGTCATCGCTCATCTTCCCTGATCGCAATCGGAAAAGTTTACGTGTGTCACCCTTGGTTGCCCCGATTGCGATGGTTCTGATTCAATCTCGGCCATTGATCCTCCCATGGATCCGATGGTTCAGATCTAATCGCCCTCCGCCTCCGTTGGGTCCCACCTCGTACGATCTTTCTACCGCATTTCATTGCATTTCGTGCATTTTCTTTGTATTTCCTCCATTATTCAAACCTTTTTGTTTTACATTAAGGTTTAGTGAATCGCCCTCCACCATGGCCGGGTCCCGCTTCCACGGCTCCGTACCATCGTGTCCGTTGTTTCCACAGTCGTCACCGCCTTTCCTCCACCGCTCCGCCACCACTTCTCCAGCCTCTGCAGCATTCTCCACCACTGCTCGGGCTTGTAACAGCTTATTTCATTGTGCAGATAACACAGAGAGGCCATTTCAGCCGGCCATCAAAGCAACAGAGATCGGATCAGAAGGGATCTGAGCCTGTAATTAAATATTTGAAGCGCTGATCCCGTGATCAAAGGATTAAGGCACTGTTTAAAGATTAAGAGCGCACCAGCAATGCCATAACTGCGCTACCTAACAGCAAGACGTTTTCCTCCAGAGGTACACCTTCCCACAGCGTCCTCCATGCCTTCTCGAGCCCTGAGACAATTAAATGCACTGACTGAAGCTCATTTCAGACAGTCAGGCAGTAGCTATGAGGTATGAAGAGCCTTGCAGACTTGTCACTCAGTTCATTTATTCCAGAAGGCAGAAACAGAGTTCCAGACAGCCGAAAGGGCCCTAAAAGAACATCAGAGGCCGAGTTTGGCTTGACAGAGACTCCCCATGCAGATTACAAAGTACACACAGCGATGCAGAAAGCCATTAAGTGGTATGGGCGTGAACACTTCCGCCTTACTGACTTAATGAGATTCATTCAATGTTCATCTACTTCTGTTTTTCTCATTCTCCTATAAAATCCCCAGAAGCGAATTGTAAAGGTTGTTGTTCAGTTGTTGGGCATTTTGCTGTTAGAGGGATTCATTTGACTGCTAGAACAGTCGTGAGAGGGAGTAGCAGAGTAGTTGTATGTAATAGGCTGGGAGGAGAAGTCTGGACTGTAACAGCCATTGAGCTTATTGTACATGACTGGTTTTGCATCAATTCATCAAAGCACATTTCACAGGATCCTGGTCTATTACTATTGGTGATGTGTTTCTTACTCTGTTTATTACATTTTCATGCTGTTTCATTGTTCTTCTGGTAGGCAACAAAAGTATAACATAGGATTCACCCTTGTTAGGTGCCCTATGTTTCCTGCTCTCCCTACCTTTAATGTTTTCTACTTTGTGTTCTCTCTAAGAGTGAATTCACGTGGTTTAACCAGTGCAACGGATGTTATTGCCTGCTGGATGATGTATGAACTTGGGGGTTTGCTGCTTGGATGTTTCTCTGTCAAATCTATCTCTGTTTTTCCCTTGGAGTTGCTAAAGCAGACCTGGAGTTAAATGACCTCTGGTCCGATCTATAAGCAGCCCCTTTGTCCCTTTGAGAGCTGCCCTAGAGTATGTCCAAGCAGGTCTAGAGTTAAATGACCTCTGACCTGATCTATAGACAGAAATTTGGTTGTCTTTCCTTCTTCCACTTTCCCTCCTTAATGTTCCATTCCATCATCTGCCTAAAAGATCCTTTAGTGTAGATGACTTGCCCTTTGAAAGCCTTGGCTAGTGGATGTAAGTAATTTCCTTTCATGACTCCATAGCCCAATGGATGGCACTATCTTGGCCTATCCTCTTTGCTGAAGCCTCCTGCTGTTTTGTTCCCTTTCTCCCATTACTTTCTCAGCCTATGATCTCCTAACCAACCCAACAACCAACCAAACAAATCATTTAAAACCCCTTGTGCTTCATAACTAGCCTAACATCTCATTTTGAGCTTCATAGATATATCATTCTTAGCTCTATTTGGAGAGATCCCTCTCCGGGTCCAGGAGGGCTAGATCCTAGGGCCCAAAAGTGGTTCTGATGTTGTCTCATCTTTTGGTCTTGCCAATCTGGCCAAAACATGGGAACCCCAACACACACTTTTCCGTAAATCCTTAAAACTTGTGATGTGTGATATCCATCACATCACAAGATTGCAACTGTACCTATTTAACCACACCATTTTGCATCGCAAATATTATAACTTACCTTTTAAGCACCCGCAAGGTATTTTGTTTAATTTGCGATGCAGTTGGCCACACCATAGCAGCTCCACCCCCCACTTTAGGCTGCTTGAAATACATAGATATATCATATATACTATGAAACCTCATAAACCTTACCTTACCGCAGAAACCTTTCACCCCTTTATAACTCTGTCGATGCAGTGGGCTCCATCTCCATCTTGCCACATCATCCTCCATCAGTGCAAATCGCACTTTGTTGGTTTTAGCGTTTACCACATTTCCCTAAGCTCTAAATTCTGCGATGTACAGTAAAACATAAATATTTTGATGTGAAATGTGCATGGGTCCCAAATGCATATCACACTTCGCATGTTTTAGTATTTAACCACTGCGCTCATAAAAAAACCTTAAGAGTTGTGATTTGTGATAGGCGTTGGTCCTACCTTACCTTCCACGTCACCTCCTTTCTCCTCGCACTTCGTACTTTACATATTTTAGAGTTTACCTTTGCCGCCTCATGTTAAATTTTGTGATCTGCAAGTTGCGGGTGGTCCCACCTTCCCAGCCACATCGCCTCCTGCTCATCGCACTTCATGCCTCGCTAGTTTTTAATAATCACCTCCCCGCTTTTTATATTGAAATTTGCACTCTACGATGTTGTGGGCTGACCACCACCTGTGTGCTATGCCATTCCACCTCTAACCACCCTCCACCTTTCCGCCTCCTCCGCTCCTCATCTCCGCATTCGACACTCCTTAATGCTTTCGCACCCCCTCGTCCTTCGAAATTTAACCATGGGGGGGGAGGGGGGGGGGGGGTGGGTCTGAAATTGGTAGTATCCATTACCGCCTACTCCTCCACATGTCTTCCTCTCATAATTTAACACCCCCCCCCCCTTCGTTACCGCTTACCACTTGAGACCCCCTCCGAAAATTTGTTTCCACTATCCTCCAAACCGTTTCTGACCTGTTACCATTGCTAATGTCATCACGCCATGTCCTCCATCATCTGTCAACGTCCACCAACCACCATTGCCCCATGTCCGGGCTTATGGGTTGTACGCTATTTTTCCACATGGAAGGAAGACTCGAGTAGAACCTGACATGGATCAAAAAGGTAGAGCGACACTAAATATCACAAGGAAACAGATAGAAAAGGTCGAGTCAGGCGTTTTGTGATATAACAGTAGAAACCTATGGGACAATGAACACACCAACGCAACTATTGATCCAAGCACCTCATCAGTTTAATAATCCCACAATGCTTTTCTGAAGATGAAGATCCAAGGTGTCAGAGCTTTCCTCGCCTCTTCGACATCACACCAGTCACATCCTAATCATTGCACAATTAATAAACGAACTGATAAAGCCTCTGTTGGAGGCCGAGCTTGTCTTGTCACTGCCTACATGTTTCCACTTGTATAATTATGTTTGAATGTAATAATTGCAGTAGATAGATTAAATGACTTAAGTTTTTTATAAATACTGCATGCATTAGCAGTATGATATAGGCCCGGAAGGGGAAAAACCATGGTAATAGGCCCTGCTAGTTGTAAGCACTCCCTTTTGGATGAATGAATGAGTATGTTGTTTTCCAGATTCTTTTGTTATGATCTGTGGTGAAGTGCTTCTCCCATGTAATTTGTGATTCTTATGTTTTACATACTGTTTTCTTTTCTTTACAGCGGATAGAAATTTTTTTGTAGGATTTACCATGGGGTACCCTACTCAGTCTTCAAATAGTACATTATGTTTTCTTCTGGTACCGGAATGTAGAATTCAGAGATGGTCTACTTTGCATTCAAATTAAATCTTAATCTCCTCCTCTTTCCCATTTCATAAGTTGTAAAGATCCATTGACATGGCTAGCTTTCCTAGTTGCACCTGACCTTAGTTGTTCATTCATTTGAATCTGTTTGCATCTGTTTGATTCCATAGCCTAATAGCCCCTTTCTGTTGCCTCAACCAAATCTTAAAAAAAAACCCCTATGCAATAATAGCTCGCCTAAAATTCCCCTATAAACGAAACTATATCTAACAGAGAGAGCCCTCTTTGAATATAGGAAGGCTAGGTCCTAGATTCCAAAGCAATTTGATGTTATACCACCGTGGTTCTGTCTTTAGCCTTTAGAATTACAGGGTGAAAACATAATGGTGACCATACTGGGGAGAGAAATTTATCTTCCTCAGAAATCACATCAAATTTCAGATCTGATTATTGGTGGTGGGCAGTGACCAGACACAAGAAGGATGCATCATTCACCTGGTGAATCCATGATTCAAAGAACCCAACCTTTTAGCATTCATGGCAACTCCACAACATGCTGACTACAGTTCCTGCTGAACAAGATGATAAGGTTTGTGGCAGGCCTTCTATCTAGTGAAGTTTTAAATACATTTAGGAATCAATCACCAAAATTTCATCTTGATGAAGATTTCCTACAGGTTGTCTTTCTTATTTTGAAATCAAGCAAATTTAGTCTTGAAGCTAAAACATGTTTTCTGGAGATAGTTTTTGAATGATATGAAACTAGTATTGAACTTTTGAATTCTCAAATTTAGTCATATAATTTCCGAGATCCTAAATAATTCTTGGAAAATCTTCCTTCCCCTAAGCAAGAGGAAATTTTTCTACCTCTTAACTTACATATTGAGGATGATTGTGTTTTCAAGTACCAAACTAAATATGAGGTTTCAAGGTTTAATATTGGTGATACAACTAATCAACTAGTCATTGAAGGCCTAGAAGAAAGTATTATACATCATTCTTTTATTGATCCTATAGCAGATTATATGGAGGTTATTTTTAGCTCAATTTTTCAAACATGTATTGTCTATAAGGATCAAATACACCAGTAGTTTCCAGTTCATATTATAACTTTGATTATATGGACACATGCTCAAGTTATACTTCTAATTTTCCTAACCAAAATTCAAGTTGTCCATTTGTTTCTGCTGCTATTTGATTGGCTGCACTGGCATTATTGTATCATTTATAATAACAACAATTTCAATAGGATAGGGTAGGTAGGTGTGAAAATAAGCTCAGTATTCTGAGTACTTTTCCAACTTTAGTTCCAAAACTTTGTTTTGCTTTCAGTTCAACTGTGTTCTAGACTTTAGTTTTGTAGAGAGTGTTAGTTTTAGCTTGAAGATTGTCAGCCACAGAGGTTTTGTAGCAGACTAAGTTGCAGATTTGGGATCAACCCAATGGATCCGGCCACTAGTCTACAATGTTCTTGACACCTCCTAAAGGAGCTACCATCCCCAGCTAGAGCCACTGTTAGACTCCTGTATTTCACAGTATCATAATGTGACTAATTATTGATTAGATTTTTCATACTGAAAATAATATTATATGGCTATCATTTATTTTCAGAAAAATAAAGGGAGATCCTAACTATCAAGAGCTTCCAAACGAATAAATCTACCTCTTTCAGTTCAATGGAAAGGGGAAAGTGTTGTTGATAAGGTATGACAGTGAGAAAACTCCATACTACCCTCATTCATTCCATCTACCCTCTTCTCACCTTTCATTTTCCCAAATGCTGAACTCTAATGCTCTGAATCCCATTTAAACCCCAAGACCCACATACAAAACCTTTTGGACTTATCACTTTATAAACCCACATATATCAAATTATGAAGTCTTAAATGTTGTAGCTCCACGCACCCATAAAACAACAGTGGCATACAACATTACACCATAAACCTTACCCTTTTCCGCCTTTCCGCTTTATCTTTCTACTTTACCTTTTTCATCGCTATATCATTACTTTCACTTACCATCTGCCTTCTTGATTCTTCGATTACGATTAAGGTGGGTCCATTTCTCCCAGACACGTCACCTTTTACCCCACCATCCATCGCACATCGCAAAATATAAACTTCGCAAATCGGCGATTATAACTTTTCGCACTTCACCGTAAATCCTTAAAACTTGCGATGTGTGATATCCATCGCATCGCAAGATCACAACTGTACCTGTTTAACCACACTTTTTCGCATCGAAAATATTATAACTTACCTTTTAAGCACCTGTAATGTATTTTTTTTAAGTTGTGATGCGGTTGGCCCCACCATAGAAGCTCTGCCCCCCACTCTAGGCCGCTTGAAATACATAGATATATCATATATTCTATGAAACATCATAAACCTTACCTTACCTCAGAAACCTTTCACCACTTTAAAACTCTGCCGATGTAGTGGGATCCATCTCCATCTTGCCACATCATCCTCTGTCAGTACAAATCGCACTTCGCCGGTTTTAACGTTTACCACATTTCCCTAAGCTCTAAATTCTGCGATGTGCAGTAAACCATAAATATTTTGATGTGCGATGTGGGTGGGTCCCAATCGCATATTGCACTTCACACGTTTTATCATTTAACCCCCGCGCTCATAAAAAAACCTTAAGAGTTACGATTTGCAATAGGCGTCGGTCCCACCTTACCTGCCATGTCACCTCCTTTCTCCCAAAAATTCACACTTCGCATCTTTTAGAGTTTACCTCTGCTGCCTCGTGTTAAATTTTGCGATCTATGATCTATGGACGGTCCCACCTTCCCGACCATGTCGCCTCCCGCTCGTCACACTTCACGCCTCACCAGTTTAATGATCAGCTCCCCTTTTTTTATAACGAAACTTGCGTTCTGCGATGTTGCGGGTTGGCCCCCACCTGTGTGCCACATCATTTCACCTCTAACCACCCTCCACCTTTCCACCTCCTTCGCTCCTCATCTCTGCATCTGACACTCCTTAACACTTTCGCACCCTCTTGGCCTTCAAAATTTAACCTTGGGGAGGGTCCGAAATTGGCGGTATCCATTACTGCCAACTCCTCCATGTGTCTTCCTCTCGTAATTTCGCACCCCCCCCCCCCCAATACCGCTTACCACTTGAGACCCCCTTTGAAAAGTTGTTTCCACTGTCCTCCAAACCACTGCCGACATGTGATTGTTGCCAATGTTGCCTTGCCACGTCCTCCATCATCTGTCCACATCCACCAACCACCATCCCCCCACATATGGGTTTATGGGTTTGTGTGTTATTTATCCACATGGCGGGAAGACTTCGGTAGAACCCAACAAGGAGAAAAAAGGAAGAAGGGGTAGTGAAGGGGTAGTGAACGTCACAAGGAAACAGATAGAAAGGGCTGAGTTGGGTGTTTTTTGATATAACAGCAAAAACCGAAGGGGTAGTGAACACACCAGCACAGCTATTGATCCAAGCACCTCATCAATTTAATAATCCCACAACAGTTTTATGAAGATGAAGAGCCAAGGTGTCATGGATTTCCTCTCCTCTTCGACATCACACCAGTCAGATCCTGATCATTGCACAATTAATAAATAGACTGCTAAAGCCATTGTTGGAGGTCGAGCTTGTCTTATCACCGCCTGCATGTTTCCACTTGTCCAGTTTTGTTTGAATCTAATCACTGCAGTAGACAGGTTAACTGACTTAAGTTTTTTATAAATACTACATGCATTAGCAGTATGATAGAGGCCTGGGAAGGGAAAAAACCATGGTAATAGACTCTGCTGGTTGTAAGCACTCTCTTTTGGATGAATGAATGAGTATGCTATTTTCCATATTCTTGTGTTATGATCTATGGTGAAGTGCTTCTCCCATGTAATTTGTGATTCTTCTGTTTTACATACTGTTTTCTTTTCTTTACAGTAGATAGAATTTTTTTTTTATGATTTACCATGGGGTACCCTGCTCAGTCTTGAAATAGTACATTATGTTTTCCTCTGACACTGGAATGTAGAATTCATATATGGTCTGCTCTGCATTCCCTTTGAACCTTAATCTCATCCTCTTTCCCATTTCATAAGGTGTAAAGATCCATTGACATGGTTAGCTTGCCTGGTTGCACTTGACCTCAGTTGTTCATTCATTTGAATTTGTTTGCACCTGTTTGACTCCATATCCCAATGGCCCCTTTCTGCTACCTCAACCCAATCTTCAAAAAAACCTCTATGCACTGATAGCTAGCATAAAATGCCCCTATAAACAAAGCTATATCTAATAGAGAGAGCCCTCTCTAAATCTAGGAAGGCTAGGTCTTAAATTCCAAACAGGTTTGATGTTGCACCACCGTGGTTCAATCTTAGCAAGGGTTTTTCATCCTCAGGGGTTGAATCCATGAGGGATAAGCGCAACACCTAGGTAAAAACAGGGGCATAAACATGTTTTTTTGTTGGGTTTTCACCTTTTTCACCTCCTAAAACTACAAATCAAGCTTGGAAAAGTGGTTTTTTATAGATTTATATGTCATTTAAAATCTCATGGTGGTTTTAATTCTCTCAAAAATTGCCCCAAACATAAGCACGGTGCCCCAAACTTAAGTGCAGTGCCAAGGGCGCTGCGCTTATGACCATTTTTCTAATATTTGCATTTGCAGAAAAACACAGTAATGTACATATTTGACAAAAATGTTGCAACTTGCCTCAAAATTTGTGGAAAGGGTGCTGATGAGGTGGATAGGCTTGGAGTGAAGCCTCTAAAATTATTTCCAACCTGTCCTTCTCCTTTTGATGAGTGAGAGCTTCAATTTTGGCATTGGCTCTTTTGAACTTGGCCAATGCAATTTTCTCCTTCCGTGCCTAATGTTTAAATTTCCTCCTTAGCAATTCATTATCCTTATTTTCCTTTGCTAGCATCTTTTCTAAGTGTTGATTGGATCTATCAAGCCACAACTCCCTGTTCTTATTGATCTCTATAGTAAGCTGCTCATTTAGGGTTATTTGATCAACAAGCTTAACCTCCTTTTGCATTTTTAGAGCTAGAGCTCTTTTCATCCCTACAGTTACAGGTATTCTTCTTGGTACTTGTTCATTTGTTTCATCAATGTCACCCTACTTACCATAGGCCTCATCAAGTTTCACTTTTTCCTTTACTTCCTCCCTTTGAGCAGTGATGTAATTCACCTCATCAACAAACTATTTAGTCTTTAATTGTTTGTTTTCTTGCTCAAGGAAATTTATCACATATTTGGATCTGACAAGGTTGGTTTGTAGGTCTATAATATTTGCATCCTTACCTTTGATGGCCATGTTAATGATCTGGTTGTCATCATCATCACCTAAGTCAACCAACTCAACCTCATGCTCGGTCTCATGGAGGTTTTCATCATGTTTCACCTCTGGCTAAGTTTGTGTCTCAATCAACTTTCCTTTACCTTTGTACACCCGTTCTACTAATGTAGAAGACATGGCCCCTCCCACTATGTGTGGATAAAACACATTCCTATGGCCTCTCTGGTAGGTTTTTGACAATGGCTCAACCTCAACCATACTAGCCCTCTCTGCCTCATATATATCATTTCTGATAGGGGATTCAGTCTGAGTGTGGGATGAAGATAATGGTGGTGAAGTGGATGAAGAGGACTGATACAATGATGGTGAATGTATAGTAGGCTGAGATAGAGGGATGGAAGTGGATGGCTGAGATGATGAAGGCAAATTTTGAGCATGCTAAGTAGGAGGAACTCTGAAGATATCATGGGTTATGAAGGTATCCCATGCAATTTTGAGCTCATTGAGATGGTAAAGGAAAATAATTTTGATAAGGGAATGATGGAAAATACTTTTCATTTGGTGTTCATACTCCCTTTTCTGATAAATAAAAGCCATCTTTTCAACACTCTGGAAAAGGTAGTAAGGTATATTGAGCACCCTTACCCTAGTGAAATGCATTAGGAGCCGAATGTGATATGTATATAGCCTTGAGAATCTACCTTCACATGTAAAGTACTTCATGATTATCTTCATCATGGGTGAAAATCTGTCCATGAGGTGGAACAAAGGAAACATCCTCTTTATCTCATTCTTGTATCTAGGTTTTAGAAAGGGCTCAAAGTGTTGATTTTCCAAATCACTCTTTTTGAACCACCTTTCCCCAATATTTGGGATTCTTGTGGTAGCTGAAATGATGGCAATTGAGATAGTAAAGGTGATACCATCTAGGGTAACCTGATTGTTATGGAGTTTAGATATGAAGAGCCTAGTTAACATGGAATGATGCTAAGCCCTCTGAATTTGTTCACAAAAATTTTTGCAACCAACATGTTTGAAGCATGTCATTGTCATTGGAGAAGCCAAAAGTTCCCTAGTTCTAATAGGTTCATGTCTGATTATCCTGCCACCTTAATGTGGCCTCCTAGCCTTTGTTTCCTTTTCCTCAATATGTGATCTATTATGTTATCCTTCTGCTACTATGGTGTGTTTGTGTTCAAACCCTAGGGAAGTAGGTGATAGTGTGGAAGGTGAATTTGGGGATAGGATATGGGGAAAGAGAATTTTATGGGAAATAGTGTTTAGGGATATGAGGAATGGGGAAGGGAAAATGAGTTAAAGAGTGATGGGAATTGGGATGGGGAATTGGGATTTAGGAGCCTAGGTCAAAATAGCACCTAGGGATTAGGGTTTTGGGAATTAGTAGCTTAGGGATAGGGATTATGATAACATGGATTTGGGAATGAATTTTAACAATGTAGGGATGGTATTGAGTGTAAGGGAAATGGGATTTTGGGAATTATGAGTGCAAGGGAGAAAAAATAGGGTTCCACATTCAAGAAGACACCAAATTTTCTTTTAACCAAATCCCACATTCAAAATGACTTTGATGAAGAGGAGAATGATGTAAAAGTCACTTGCTTGATTGGAAGTGTGAAGAATGATTGTTGAAGTCTGGGGGAAATTTTTTGCAACTTTTATGAGTTTCTTATCCTTTTTTATCATACGCGCAACACTAAGAGGATAAGCGCAGTGCCAAGAGCATATGCGCATTGCTAAGAGGATAAGCGCAGTGCCAAGAGAATATGCGCATTGCTAAGAGGATAAGCGCCCTTTTGCTCTATTTTTCTCAATTTTGCTCAGAAAATCGCAAATTTCGCTCTCCTCAGTTGTTTTCTCAATGAAATAAGAGGGAAATGAATTTGAATTTTATGTCTAGGAGTGTTAAATACTTAAGTGATTTTAGATTTAGATCCAAAAACCCACTTTTCCTATTTTTTTTCTCACTTTTTGAAAGCATGTTGAATATGCTTTTTCTTTGACTTTTTCTTCTTTTCAGGATGAATTTGTTGGATTTTGACATTTTCCACTTTTATTTAGTGGTGATCATCAGTTTGGAATGGCATTTGGAGTTGAAAATTTTTAGGGAAGTTACTTATTACATATAAGAAGCATAAAATTACATAAAAAATGAAATAAATAAAAACTTTGTTTTTTGAAAATAATTACATTTGAGTATGAAAATTATACTAGAAACCATAATTACAACATTAAAATATCATATTTACATCCTGATAATGCTCTGTAGATAATAATGAAATGTTTATTGAATCACTCTCACACCTTTTGCTGACCTTATTGAGATGACATGGTGCATTTTTTGACCTTGAAAAATGAAACCTAATGACCTAATGGGACCTTGAATGACCTGACTCCATAGTTGACTTTGACTAAGATAAGACATAGTGAAATGAGCTTTTCAAAAGTGTTTTTATGCTCAGAAATGCATGAAGGTGGGCCAAAAAATGAGAATTTGTGAGGGAGAGTGAGATTTTGAGACTAGGGCTACCATCAATGAATCAATTTTTTACATGAACTAATGGAATGATTAAAAACTTTTGAATGGGACACCTAAAATGAATATGAAAAGAGTGATTTTGATCACTAATGGAAGAATGCATATTACGACACTAACATCGACCTTATTGGGGATGGTAGCTCCTTAGAGGTGTCAAGAATACCGTAGACAAGGTGCCTAACCATATGGGCCAATACGGTTAAAAAATCAAATTGAAAAACATGACTAAATGATGACAACGCAATGAGACAAACTGACTTTGAAACTGACTAAACTTGACTGAAAAAATGACTTAAACTTAACTTACTTTTCTAAAAATGGCAGAAACTCAATGAAGCTCCATGGCCTTCACTTTGGGCTCCAAAATCCAGTTGCTTTTCTACTTCACACTTGCAGAAAACTGAATGAAACTGTTGAAATATGCTTATTCTTGTGAGCTTATTAATCACACCCTTTCCTATTCTAACTGTTGGAAGTGACTGCTAACTCAAGTAAAGGAAAAATGCCAATGAAGCCAATTAAGCAGTTGGATACATGATTTTCCTCTGCTTAAACTATCTACAAAAATCTTGAAGATTGGAAACTCAACATACAACTGAAGCTGAAAACCATGATCCAAAACAAAACAACCAAGCTGATCTAATGACTGCAGGAAACTGGAAAAAGGATCTCAAAAAACATGTGCAAAGAAAAGATCTTGATGATTAGCAGGAAGATCACGACAACAGTCAATTTGAATTTTTTCCTCTTTATGAGCCAGAGGTAATAGATCATCATGATCCTCTACTATTTTCCCTTCTTCAACCATTGCTGGTTGTTCTTGTTCAATGTTCTCCAACTCAAAATCATCCTCATATGACATGGCAACCAGATTGTCATTTTTCTTATCACACTCATCAGTCATAAGAGGGAAAACTTCATATTGTTCTTGAAAATCAAAACTGACATTCCTATCATTTACCACATGATCATCCAAAGAATATTGTTCAGTTACTTAAACAAATATTTCATCTTGTTTTTCAAAAGAGGACTGGATTACCTCCTCTTAAAGACTTTGTTCTGATGGGATGAGAACACTTAGGTCAATAACTTTGTCTTCTTCATTCGAGGCGATATCAACAATAGATCTCTCCTTCATGGGATCCGGAATGACATACTCTTCCTCATCTCAATCAGAATCTAGATCTGGATCAACCAGCTTGACTTTACCACAACCTGAAATTGGAACTTAATTTTCCTACATACCATCTTCTGCTGCAAGCAGATCTGAAATAAGACCTTGTCTTCCATCATTTTCAATTGTACAAAGCACTTCAGCCTGCTCAAAACTTTCCTGAGCATATTGATAAGTATCCTCTAATCTTTCTTTATGATGCTAAAATGGATTTTCATACAGGGCTTCCATGATCTCAACGTCCTGGAATTCATTATCTCCATAAATTTTCTCAATATTTTCAATAAAAATATCAACATGTTTACAGCAGTTCTAAACTAATATTAAGGATGGACAAGATTCTTTATACCTTTTAAAGAACATGGTATGAAAATACTTTAAACAGTAAATACAAGCAAGCAGAAAAATTTCATACCAAGATCAAGCTTCATCTTCCAGAGTGGCCATGAATATCTTCATCAAGCAGTCTTCAGGAAAATCAATCTTTAATCTACGCACATGCATGTGAAATCTCACTAGATGAAGAGAAATATCATTACCTTTCACATCTCTGAACTTCAGAAGATATGTCATCCAATCAACTTGAGGTATGCGATTCGAAAAACCTGGTATGTGATCTAGGCTCATGGGAGCATACCTTTGAGCTATTAAATCTATTTTGATAAAAATGAAGTCGCCAAGAAGTTCTTCACGCTACTAGTTCTTGAAGAGTGAAGTCGCCATGAGAATTCTGAACCTTGGGATTCTTCGACACTGTAGTCGCCACGTGAATGATGCACAACCTTCATGTGCCTGATCGTTTTTCACCATCAACAATCAGATCTGATCTTTGTCGTTCCTTCCGAGGGAAGATTTGTCTTTTCGCCTCCCTGACAACAGTGCCAAAATTTTATCATCCACCATATTCCCAAGGCTGAAGAATGAATCCCCACAGAGGTAATTGCAGACTAGGATTTTGACTTGGTAGCTAGCACTACCAAGTTGTAGAAGGATATCTCCACAAAACACAGCCCAGAAGGCTTAATGGATTATGGTTTTAGGCTAGGTGAGAAGTGCATAGGGGTTTTGGTAATTGATTTGGCTGGGCAGATGGATGAAAGTATGGTCAAGGGGGCTAGGTCAGGGAAAATGAGTTAGGGTTGTAGATATTTAACGGGGCAAGTTAGGCATAAGGATTAGCACTTTTAAATGATTGTGATGAGATGGTTTTTAGGACTGGTGAGAAGCTAGGAAGAGCATGGGAGATTTATTCTTCCTAAATAGAGGAAAATGAACAAATTATGATAACTAACCCTAAACAGAGCATGATAAAGCATGTGTTCTGCCTATCAACTTGAGAGATATCATACCATAGGGATGTGATGAAACATGGAAAAAATAAATTTAACATATGATACTGAAGAAGAAAATAATGATAAGCATCATACCATAAGTATCCTGAAAAATAGCTACAACTCCACTTGTATTAATGCTCAAACTGAGTACAATAGTTCCTTGATTACAAAGCTAACATCCAAACTAATTCCAACCCTTGCTAAGAGTGAATAAATGGAAGATATATACATCAAAAAAAACTTCACTCATCCTCAAGGGTCAAATACATGAGGTGATAAAGGAATCCACAAAAATCTAAACTGATAGCTGAAATGTAGGATGGTCCAAGTGACTCACTCATTACATTCAAACTGATTCATCTTTGACTAAAGGATAGTTTTACCCAATGAATATACCCCTAGGTAACTTATCCTTTACATAATAACATTTACCATGATGAATTAAATTTATAGTAAAATCATTTCTTGAGGCAAAACAAAAAATTACAGCGAAAAACCAAAAAAATGAGTAAACTGGCATAAGTGCCATTTTCCTGTCATAAGCGCCCTTGCTATGTCATAAGCACCCTCCATGTTCAAGGCCAATTTTGGAGGCCTTGTCGGTGTCCAAGTTGGGCCCAGTATAGATTGTTGGAAAGCTTATCTAGTCATCTTTATTAATATGCCTCAAGTTCTGAAACTGGTTCTGATTTGACCTCTCAAAAATGAAATCTCCCAAGACTGGTATAAGCGTAGTGCCTAGGTAAAAACATGGGCAAAGACATGTTTTTTTGGTGGTTTTTTTCCTTTTTCACCTCCTGAAACTGCAAATAGAGCTTGGAAAAGTGTTTTTTCTAGATGTATATGTAGTATACCTAGGGGGGATAATATAGGGTACAGAGGGAGGTACCCAAGCGAATAATATGATGTAATAATATAAGAATGATAAATAATTGGGCCATAGTTAATAAATAAACTGTTTAACCCACATTATGTAAGGGACCACATGTATCTAGGGAATAAAGTGATAAGCCCATTGTATTGGATGTATGGTATTGAGATACCCATGGTAACTACCCATGGTATTGCATGTATGAAACCTATATAGAGGCTAGAGTCTCTCCATTGAGAGATGTCAAGGATTATTGTATGGGCAAGCATATGACTTGTGGAGTGATCTCCTTCCTTAAGGAGTGAATGTATGGTGTTGCCCTACCTTAAGGGTTTTGACATTAATGAAGATCTGAAGTTTTATTTTCAATGGTGTTATTTCTTGGGCATATTTTCCATTTTTATACATTTTCTTGTCAGATCTATTACAAGTGGTATCAGAGCACTTTCTTGGGTAGAGTTTGGAGATTTGTTTGGAGATGAATCTCTCAATGGAGAGACTCTAGCCTCTATATATGTTTCATACATGCAATACCATGGGTATCCCAATACCATACATCCAATACAATGGGCTTATCACTTTATTCCCTAGCTACATGTGGTCCCTTACATAATGTGGGTTAACCACTTTATTTATTAACTATGGCCCAATTATTTATCATTCTTATATTATTACATCATATTATTCCCTTGGGTACCTCCCTCTGTACCCTATATTATCCCCCCTAGGTATACTACATTACACCCCCCTTTAACATGTTTCGTCCCCGAAACATAAGAAGAACACAAATAATAAGATCTACTCAAAATATTATTCCATTGGTACCATTCATGTGCATCCAGCCATCCCATAGAAATGTGAACACTCGATCTAGTCGATGTCTCGCTCGCTTGAGATGGAAGTGGGTTCTGGTGGTTCTTCTGTGTTGATGTGTTGTGGGTGGATCGTTGCACCTCTCTATGTGTCATCCAGGGGTTGTTGTCCTTGTTGCTAATTCTTTTCCACCTTCCTGGTTGTTGTCTTGCTGGGTGATGTGGGTGGTGATATGTTGAAGCTTTAACTGATGGAACATCTTTCATTAATTCCTCCATCATTGGTGATGGAGTGGTGTCAGGTTCTTTTGTTGGTACTTGCTTTGATGTCTGTGTTTGGTTGTCTACCATCAAAGGCTCATCATCTGATGTGTCTGTGTCGTTAGAGATTTGCACTTCTTCCTCCCTAGTCTCTCCATGGTTCCTAATGCAAATATCGTGCAATGTAATTTTCTTCTTTTTATACCAGAGCTTCATGAATTTCTTTTGCACATTAAAATTGACAATACCAACAGATTCCATCCAAGGGTGTCCCAAAACAACATCCACAGCAGCCATATCTGAAGCATAAAAATCAGAATGCAACACATACTTATCCATAGAAATCTTCAAATCTTTATAAATTTGAACATCTTCATTATCAACCTGTGTGTTTTCAATATGTTTTACTCGAACTTGCAATTTTTTAGCCAAATTAACATTGATACAATTATGCTTGCAACTAGGAATGATAGACACAATGATCTCTTTCTGAATACTTCCATTAACCTGTAATATGGAAATATTAGTAGAAAAGAAGTCTTTATGTCTCTTAGTGTCCTTCTTTCCGGCTTTATACCACTTGTCCAAAATGACTTTTTCAAGTTTTTTCTCGGGAAGTTTCCTCACTGCATTGTCAAGTGAGGTCCACCATTTATTTGCCTCATCTTTCAGATGAAGCCCTATGGAGCATATCCAAAAACTTCGGTATTGAGCCTTGAGATGTTGTAAAAAATCTTCAATAGTAGGGCCATCATTTTTTTCTATAAACTTCATCTTGCGAGAATCCATAAAATAAAGTAAGGGTTTTGAAGAAAATCACTTACTTTGGCAAAAATTTAAAATGGACATTACTCGGTCAATATAACTCAGAATCCTTAATATAACTGTTTTCGAAAATGGAATAGCCATTCTGCATCTAACCATATGACTGAAATCCCAATCTAGACACTCTGGAAACACAGATTTGCGCTGCAATTGTCTCGCCGTCACAAAATTTCTGAAAAAATGGCTGATTTTAAATCAGTGATAACTCCCTCATCCAGACTCCAATTTGACCAATTTTTTTTTTGAAATCGGGTGATTTTTCAAGAGGAGATCATATCTGTAATTGGTTTTCTGATATTTTGCACCATAATCTACTAAAAATTTCAGGAGATCCGCTGTACACAAATTGCCATCAGAAACATTTATGTAACACAACTGAATTTAAATCAACGATATCACCCTCATCTGGACTCCGATTCGACTGATTTTATTTTTTAAATTGGGTATTTTTCTGTAAGGAATCCAGATCTGATATTTATTTTTGAAAATTTTTCGCCAAATTTTCCAGATCTGCTCTACAAACTCGCCACCCAAAAATTTCTTGCAAAAAAATGAAAAAACAAATCTCCAAACTCTGCCCAAGAAATTTCTCTGATACCACTTGTAATAGATCTAAAAAGAAAATGTATAGAAATAGAAAATATTCCTAAGAAATAATACCATAGAAGATAAAACTTCAGATCTTCATTAATATCAAAACCCTTGAGGTAGGGCAACACCATACATTCTCTCCTTAAGGAAGGAGATCACTCCACAAGTCATATGCTTGTCAATACAATAATCCTTGACATCTCTCAATGGAGAGACTCTAGCCTCTATATAGGTTTCATACATGCAATACCATGGGTATTTACCATGTGTATCTCAATACCATACATCCAATACAATGGGCTTATCACTTTATTCCCTAGCTACATGTGGTCCCTTATAATGTGGGTTAACCACTTTATTTATTAAGTATGGCCCAATTATTTATCATTCTTATATTATTAAATCATATTATTCCCTTGGGTACCTCCCTCTGTACCCTATATTATCCCCCCTAGGTATACTACAGTATATGTCATTAAAAATCTCATGATGGTTTTCTTTCTCTCAAAAAGTGCCCCAAACATAAGCGTAGAGCCAAGGGCGTTGCACTTATGACCATTTTTTTGATATTTGCATTTGCAGAAAAAAAAAGTCATATACAACTTTGACAAAAAATTTGCAACTTGCCTAAAAATTTGTGGAAAGGGTGTTGATGAGGTGCCTAGGCTCGGAGTAAAGCCTCAGCAAGTATTTCCAACATGTCCTTCTCCTTTTGATGAGTGAGAGATTCAATTTTGGCATTAGCTCTTTTGAGCTTGGCCAATGCAATTTTCTCATTCCATGCCTGATGTTTGACTTTTCTCCTTGTTATGCAGGTAAATCCTCTCTACAGACAGAGACGATCCCTCTAGCCCTAGAGTGGGTCTAGAAACAAAGAGACATGCTATAGTGTTGATTTCTAATCATTAAATGAAAAGAGGACATGGTAGATTGACCTACCTAGAGTCCAACGCTGTCGTCATTATTGTAGTGGTGGTGGCCTCTCGCTCCTGTCTCGGCAAGTTGCAGTCCATTCACACTCATGCTCGGATACCTGCACATAGAACAAAAAAAAGAACAACATACAACATAATAATCTCACTCATAACTACTAGCCATTCAAAGAGGGCTAAGAATATTGCATTAAACAGCTAACATAATACAAAATGGGAACCAAATAGTAGTCACGTATATGTATTGATAGAGGGAAGAGTTACAACCAATGCTTTGACGTCACAGTCTCCTCCAGCGGGGTTCAGTCGAAGCACATCTCATATGCATGTCAGGGAATTCAGACGGGATAAAGGCATGGACTCAAGCTCTCTCAAAAGACATGGAATCAAGCTCTCTCAACATAATTCCTTCTTATTCTATCTCTCCAGTATTCTGCTATAGTATGTTCAATTCTCCAAGCTCAGCTCTTCAGCTGTTCAACTAGCTTATGCAAAGAGAGATAGCTTCTTTTTATAGAGGAAAAGGAGGAGGTTAGGATCCCTACAAAGGTGGGAGGGAGGCCTATCATTTAGGGAGTTCCCATAAGAGGTGGAAACCATAAACTAAAGGAGAGAGTCCATGGTTTTTTAGTTCAACCACTCCCAATGACTCATCCTCGAAATGGTTGGAGTGGAATCTCTGCCTCTATTTTTTAAAAACATTCCATAAACAGCTTGGCGCGGGTGGAAAACTGGGACAGAGCGCCAGCTGGCACAGGGCCCAGCGTTAATCTTCCTCTTCAGCGTGAGGGCATAACTGACTACTCGCGCCAAGGCAAAAACATGGGTTTTTTAGTGTCTACTTAGGGAATTGTCAACAGAAGGAATATTACTCTCATGTAAAGGGATACAATGATGGTCTTTGCAAGGCATTACACTACTTATTGATCATGGAAAGGAGCCTCCAATGGGCGAGATGGGGATTGCATGGATAGTGACAAAATGTTGTGTAACAGATGCCCCCTAAAACATGAGGTCTGAGGGAGAGGGAGGGGGGAAATGCTTTATGAGACCATGTTCGAAAAAAAACACAACTATCGGAAAACCTACAATTATGAATAAAACTGATATCTCTGATACATGAATATGTGGTATGGGCACAGCCATCCATAATAGAGTATATAAAACTAAGATCTGAGGTATGGATGCAGCCATCCAGTAGTAAGGATCAAAAAATAGACTCAAGTTTGGTCGCATCCATTCAATCAAAAGATTCATGCAAATAATTCATGATAATCCACCAAAATCTGCAACCTGGATTTTATCAGACAAAATCCAGGGTCTTGCGCTCCATCTCGACCCGAACAAGTACAAATTCAAGCATGTGAATATATGAGCTGAAGTCGAACATGCAAGAAAATCACCTGATTACCATCTAATGATGAAAGTTGTTAACAAGCACGAGAGAGACCACCAATAATGAAAATGGCTTTCATGGTACAACCGATACAATCCACAGAATGTGAACAGTGATTTGGTGTCAAACAGCTGCAGAATCACTCGATCGAAGGCCAATGAGGTGGACCTTGCGTCGAATGCGAAGAACCTACAATTGAGGCATGTAGGCTCCAAGGTATGAGAAGGGAGTTTCTAGATCAAATTCTTGGATAATGAGCTAAAGTCGACAAGAAGTGACTTGATTGAAGGTAGGCCATAATGTTTCCCACAACATCGATACGAAACAGAGTGATATGATGATAGTGAATAAGGACCAACAGAGAATCAGAGGGAGGTTGAAAACTGCAGAGGCAAACTTCTCTTGAACATATCAGTGACACGACACTGGATTTGGCAGTATTTGACATCAAAGGATCTGAGGCCATGATGACGAGGCAAAGAGTAGATGAGAGGTCAAAAGAGATTACCCAAACCCATGGAGGTAAAAATGGCGAAATGAGATGTCCCCAACCCGACATGAGTGTAGACAAGTGCCATGTTCAAGAACGACATACTGCCAACATAAATAAAACTTGGTTCCATTTTCCCCCACCATTTCTAGTGAGTACCCCAATTATTTTTTAAAACAAGCTTGAAGGGGATATCATATGCTTGTGCTGTAAGTTTGTCCTTCGGACAAATCCAACCTAGTACATTTTACGAGCCCTAGGAAGGAGGAACTCGAGTAACGTCATGGTGACTACGTATGATGTCATTAGGTTTTAACTAGTCTGACAAAGGGAGAAATCGACATCTTTTCATGTTTAGAGAGTTTGAAAATAAGGCAAAAAATAAAAATCCATCATGGCCCTTTTCGTGAATAGTCCCTCAGATTTGAAAAGGTAGAAAACAATATTTGAAAGAACCTCTTAGTCATGATAGGCTAAGGTATTCCTTTTTCGTAAATAATCTATCCCAGCAAGAAAAAAGGGGTAAACGTATACTGGGTAGATATCATTTCGCAACCATTTAATGAGTTCAAAATGACAAGAGTATCAACAATCTTTTCATGTTTTGAGAGTCAGAAAAGAGTTGAAAGTTGACTCCTCCTGGAGGAACGAGTGGTATTAAGGGTAGCAATTGGTTTCGGTGATGGTGGAACTGCTCAGAACAAGTAAAGGTCAAGAGGCTGGCTAACAAGAACACTCATTGCAGTGGTTCCTCAGGAATGGGTAAAAAAACCAAGTGAGGGCATATGATCGGCCGAGAAGATGGTAATGATGGAATGAGAAAACCAAGGTTCATATGGAAAAATAAGCTGATAAAATGGCAATCACGAGAGGTAAAATGGGAATAGTTTCATTTTTACACAAGCTTGAAATCAGGAAACTCTGCTTGAGTTTGGTTTCATTTTTACACAAGCTTAAAACAGAAACAAACTATGCTTGAAAATTGGTTTCAGTTTTACACAAGCTTGAAACAAAGATAAACTATGCTTGAAAAACAAGGAAAAATGGGCATGCCCCTAGCATGGTGACTCAATTCGAGGTACATGCCCCCCAAGCTTCAATCCATATGAAAGGCAGATGGAGTGAAGGTTCAAATTACAAGATCAAGAGAAAGAATCGACAGGGATTTTACAAGATCTGAACAAAGACTTGAATTGAACGGGAACATGTTTCATTGTTTTAAAGAGGTTGACAAATTAAAAGAACTATCCTCGTGAGCAAATTCATTTTTTAATGAGGTTGACATAGAATACGAACTATCCTCATGACACATTGTTTCATTTTTTAACGAGCTTGACACAAGAAAACAAACTGTGCTCTGAAAGAAGCTTGTTTCATTTTTTAAGGAGCTTGACACAAGAAAACGAACTGTTCTTCTAAGAGCTTGTTTCATTTTTTAAGGAGCTTGACACAAGAAAAGGAACTCTGCTCTGACGAGATTGTTTTATTTTTTAAGGAGATTGACACAAGAAAATGAATGCTGCTCCGACCACTTCATCATGTTGAATAAGAAGTCATGGCTTCCAAGAGGTTCTCATCTGATGGGAGAACAACATCTCGGAAATTAGGACCCAATGCCCCCAGCACATGATGCACAACGACACTATTACTGAATGTAGGTATGGGGTAGGTAGCCACATAATTAACCTATGGTGGGGACGATACAACTGGCGAATAAATATCTGGTAGAGACGATGGTGGGCCAGCTACCATATCACGACCAAAGAATAAAAGTTGATCAATGGTCACGATCTGACCTTTTTGTGGAAAACAGATCACATGAAAGAGGGAGGAGACAAGCGCGCCCATGGTATAAGCATAGTCGCGTCCCAAGAGTAAATTAAAATCGAAGGGACCTTGGACCACCATCACATCTATATAGATGGTTTTCCCTCCCAAAGTAATAGGCAACTTTGGAAGGATCCCAAACAGTTGATTGGTTCCTATGTTGAAGGCCAACAAATTTTGCGTAACAGGCACAAGCGGTGGAGAACCAAAATCTTGCCAAGTAGTTGAAGACAGAACACTAACAGATGTGCCTTCATCTATAATCGTGCTAGGTATGGCCACATCATAGGCCTATACCATAATCTCAAAAGGCACATAAGAAGGAAGACGATATCCCGCAAATCGACTCTAATCGAAGGAAGCGACCAAACTACTCAGAGGGGGTACCATGGAACTGAGATGATCATCCCATAGTGTTACCGGGGCAAGAGGAGCATCCTCCTGGACCTCAGACATGGGATCAGAAATAGCAACTTCTTGAGTCACAGGGACGAGAGAATATTTCTCTAAGTCCGGGGAGTCTGGAGAAACAAGAAGAACATGAGTGGGATGAGATCCAATCTCGACAGAAAATACCTGATGAACCATAGGTGGGATCAGATCAACCGATTCCCCAACCAATGGTTGGTCTGGAATGGATTCGTGAATTTTAATTTCCAAAGGAATGGGATCGACCAAGGATGTCTCTTAATCGATCGTTGAATCAACTAGCGAAGGAATCAAAGAAAGCTTGTGGTAATCAACCAGAAGGTGAGGTGCAGAAATAGTAGGGTTGCTCAACACTCTTGTGGCTTCATCCATGTATGGACAAAGTCAAATGGGATGATTCCCTTCACACAACTTAAAGGGATTGGTAATCTTACCTTGTTTCTTATGAGTCTTATCATTGCTAGTCGAAGATGTGCCACCAACATGACTTCCAGAAGCCAAAGGCAACGACGGATGACCGTCGGACCATGCTTCAAGTACCATGGGAATGCTAGGGCGGTCTCAAAGAAGATGGTCTCCTTTGCACAACTTTCAAGGGAATTTGAATTTCCGTGGAAAATTGGATGGTTTAGCAAGGGAAGGGGTCTGAGGCACAATAGCCATAGAGCTAGCCTCTCTTTTATCTGACTTCTTATTTTTCATCTTCTTCTTCTTCTTCTTAGCCACCTGGTTACTAGAATCCAAACTTTCACTAGGAAAAGTAGAAGAGGAGGAAAAAACAAGAGAAGAAGGGGAGAGGTCCACCTTAGAATCAACATGATGTTGTTCCGGTGGATCAGATGATTCTACAGCGGGTGGAACATTCGAGACCACAGAAGTCAAAAACAACCAAATAGGCAGACCAAGAGTTAACCCAGGTAGGGATAATGTTGCCATATAAGGAGCACCAACATTCCCAAAAGCAGAGAAAGGACTAGGATTCCCCTCGGAAGGGATTCCTTGGTTGGTAAACCCCGGAAAATTTTCCATTGGAAACAACCGTAAAACAAAACCCTAAGGAAGATAACTTTAACCAGGAATATTTCGTGGGCAGTTAATATTTCAAGACACTGAAACAAAACTCGGTCGTTTCATATTTTAAGAGTTGAGAAACATGAAAAAGCTCACTCTATCACTTTCAGGTTGAAACGAGCATGAAAGGACAAGAGCTCAATGATATTTTCACTTTTAGAGAGTCGCGAAAAGATTAAAATGACTACTCAGGTAATCTAGGCAAGAGGATGTACCAAGTTTCTGTGAACTACCATACACACCTTGGTGATCAAATGAAAGAGAAATGACCAAGGACTTAACGTACGTGCAGGTAGTCTCCCCGAATGTTGTGTTCGGTGTATCACGGTTACAAGGCGGTAGACTCAGCTTCCTATGGATAAAAGGATTGAAACCTAGAGGGGTATCCCTTTATATACTCGACGGTATAGGGAGTACAAGTTAGTACTAGCGCTGTCTAAAGCCAAATGGTGAGCGACAACTACTAGGTTTTAAGACGCCGGAACACGTCTCTAGCCTAGACCACTAAGAATGTTGGTTAGGTTTCAATGCTTCCTTAGGTTAATTAAATGAAATTTAAAGTTGATCTTGGATTATGTTTCAGTTACAAGGCTCTATCGAATTTGGATCTCAAATTTCCTAAATGCAAGCTATATGCAAATGAACATTATTTCTGATTCAATGCATGCTAGTTACAAGAAGGATAGAGATATTTCAAACAAAATAAAACAATGAAAGTATGTGAAGAAATCCACTAATGCATCTAACATAATCGAATGAAAATGAAACTCTTTCCTAGATAATCAGATGCTAGTTATGCAAAAGAATATTTCACTTTCGGTGCAAAGAAAGAATGCAAAATATGTTTTTTTTATTTCTAATGAAAAGAAGTACATGATGCACTAATTACATGAAAAAATGAAAACAAACACTAGCTTAAGTGTTGTGTAGGAATCGAAATTAAATGACTCAATAAAACGCAAAAAAAACACAAGAAAGCACTCAAACTAATGCTGCAATCTTCCAAACCAAGAGAAAGTTTTCAAAACGACCCAAAACAAGCCATGTAATCTATGCTTGGAGCAATAACGAGAAGAATCAATAGAGAAACGAAATGACTCTAAAACCAAAGCAATCACTTGAAAAAAATCAAGAAAACTAAGTGCAATCGATCCAAGATTGAGACTGGAAACAATCAAAACGACTCGGTTCCCAAATAGAAGGCTTAGTGTACCAAACCCTTAGAAACCCTGAGGCCTCAATTCACACTGATAAGAATATGGAAAAACGACTGAAAAAAGCAATTTGAAAATAGTCAAAGTAGTCCCAAAGGAATAATTACACATAAAAAACAACCTAGAAGCAAGCATAATTGACCAAAAGACTCATTAAGGAGGTCAAACAAATCCTACAGGAGTCGACGCGACTGTAAGGTTGTAATCCACGCCATACAAGGGTTGGCTCAACTGCAAAAAGAGCAACCTGTGCCAATCGGTGCTATTGTTCAAATGAAAAGCACGTCAAGCCAGATAAATATGGGAAAAAGAGGAAAAACCAAAACCTAATGAGCAAAGGTCAATCTTGACACTCTGGAGCTGAACAGAGGATGTAAACTAAGCAAGAAAACTAGGAAAGGTAGATAAGCAAATCAATGATTGAAACTGACCCAACAAGATGAAATGACCAACTCACATTGATCCCCAGTGGAGTCGCCAATTTGTTATACAGGTAAATCCTCTCTGCAGATAGAGATGATCCCTCTAGCCCTAGAGTGGGTCTAGAAACAAAGAGGCATGCTAGAGTGTTGATTCCTAATTATTGAATGAAAAGAGGACACGGTAGATCGACCTACCTGGAGTCCAACACTGTCGTCGTTGCTGTAGTGGTGGTGGCCTCTCGCTCCTGTCTCATAAAGTCACAATCTTTTCACACTCATGCTCGGATACCTGCACATAGAAAAAAAAAAGAACATCATACAACATAATAATTTCAATCATAACTAGTAGCCAGTCAAAGAGGGCTAAGAATATTGCATTAAACATCTAACATAATACAAAATGGGAACCAAACAATAGTCACGTATATGCATTGATAGAAGGAAGAGTTACAACCAATGCTTTGATGTCACAGTCTCCTCCATCGGGGTTCAGTCGGAGTGTGTCTCAAATACACGTCAAGGAATTCGGACAAGATAAAGGCATGGACTCAAGCTCTCTCGAAAGACATGGACTCAAGCTCTCTCAACGTAATTCCTTCTTATTATCTCTCTCCAGTATTCTGCTATATTATGCTCAATTCTCCAAGTTTAGCTCTTCAGCTATTTAGCTAGCTTATGCAAAGAGAGATTGCTTCTTTTTATAGAGGAAAAGGAGGAGGTTAGGATCCCTAAAAAGGTGGGAGGGATGCCTATCCTTTAGGGAGTTCCCATAAGAGGTGGAAACCATAAACTAGAGGGAGTTCGTGGTTTTTTAGTTGAACCACTCCCAATGACTCATCCTCGAAGTGGTTGGAGTGGAATCTCTGCCTCTATTTTTTTTTTTAATTCCATAAACAACCTAGCGTGGGTGGAAAACTGGGACAAAGCACCAACTAGCGCAGGGCCCAGTGTTAATCTTCCTCTTCAGCGCGAGGGCATAACTGACTACCCGCGCCAAGGCAAAAACAAGGGTTTTTGAGACTCTGCTTAGGGAATTGTCAATAGAAGGAATATTACTCTCATGTAAAGGGATACAATGATGGTCTTTGCAAGGCATGACACTGCTTATTGATCACGGAAATGACCCTCCAATGGGTGAGATGGGGATTGCAGGGACAATGACAAAATGTTGTGTAACACTCCTCAACAAGTCGTTATCCTTATTTACCTTTTCTAGAAGCTTCTCTATGTGTTGATTGGCTCTATCAAGCCATGGCTACCTATTCTCATTGATCTCTATAGGAAGTTTCTCATTTAGGCTTAGCTAATCAGCAAGCTCAACTCTCCTTTGCCTTTCTAGAGCTAGAGCTCTTTTTCAGCCATCTAGTTCTAGGTATTCTTCTTGATACCTGTTCATCTATTTCATCAATGTAACCATACCTACCATAGGCCTCATCAAGTTTCAATTTGGCCTTTACTGCCTCCCTTTGAGCAGTGAGTTAATTCACCTTATAAAGGAACTGTTTAGTCTTTAATTGTTTGTTTTCTTGCTCAAGGAAATTTATAACATATTTGGTTCTGTAAAGGTTGGTTTGGAGGTCTCTGATTTTTGCATACTTTCCTTTGATGGTGATGTTAATGATCTGGCTATCATCATCATCACCTAGGTCAACCAACTCAAACTCATGCTCAAGCTCATGGAGGTTTTCATCATGTTTCACCTCTGGCTGAGTTTCTGTCTCAATCAACTTTCCTTTACCTTTTTCCACTTATTTTTTTGATGTAGAAGACATGGCCCCTCCCACTATGTGTGGAGAAAAAAAATTCCTGTGGCCTCTCTAGTAGGTTTTTAACAATGACTCAACCTCAACCATGTTATCCCTCTCTACCTCATATATCTCATTTCTGATAGGGGATTCAATCTCAATGTGGGATGAAGATAATGGTGGTGAAGTGGATGAAGAGGACTGATATGATGATGGTGAATGTACAGTAGGATGAGATGGAGGGATGGAAGTTGATGGTTGAGATGATGAATGTAGATTTTGAGCATGCTAAGTAGGAGGATCTTTGAAGATATCATGGGTTATGAAGATATCCCATGCAATGTTAAGCTCATTGAGATGGTAAAGGAAAATGATTTTGATAAGGGAATGATGGAAAATAATTTTCATTTGGTTTTCATAATCCCTTTTATGGGCAATAAAATCCATCTTTTCAACACTCCGGAAAATGTAGTAAGGTATATTGAGCATCCTTACCCTAGTGAAATGCATTAGGAGTTGGATGTGATAGGTATAAAGCCTTGAGAATCTACCTTCACATGTAAAGTACTTCATGATTATCTTCATCATGGGTGCAAATATGTCCGGAGGTAGGAAAATGGAACATCCTATTTATCTCATTCTTTTATCTAGTTTTTAAAAAGGGCTCAAAGTGCTGATTTTCCAAATCGCTCTTTTTGAACCACCTTTCCCCAACATTTGGGATCCCTGTGGCAGCTGAAATGATGGTAGTTGAGACAGTAAAGGTGATGCCATCTCGGGTAACCTGGTTGTTATGGAGTTTATATATGAAGAGGTTAGTTAACATGGAATGATGATGAAACCTCTGAATTTGTTCACAAAAATAATAACAACCAACATGTTTGAAGCATGTCACTATCATTGGAGAAGCCAAAAGTTCACTAGTTCTGATAGGTTAATGTCTGATTATCCTGCCCCATTTATGTGGCCTCCTAGCCTCTGTTTCCTTTCCCTCAATATGTGATATGTTATTTTCTCCTTCTGTTACCATGGTGTGTTTGTGTTCAAACCCTAGGGAAGTAGGTGATAGTGTGGAAGGTGAATTTGGGGATAGGATACGGGGAAAGGGAATTTTATGGGAAATAGTGTTTAGGGATATGACAAGTGGGGAAGGGAAAAGGAGTGAAAGAGTGATGGGAATTTGGATTTAGGAGCCTAGGTCAAAATAGCACCCAGCTCTTAGGGTTTTGGGAATTAGTAGCTTAGGGATAGGGATTATGATAATAGGGATTCGAGAATGAATTTTAATAATGTAGGGATGGTATCAAGTATAATGGAAATGCGATTTTGGGAATTATGAGTGAAAGGGAGAAAAAATAAGGCTTCACATTCAAGAAGACACCAAATTTTCTTTTAACCAACTCACACATTCAAAATGACTTTGATGAAGAGGATAATGATGTAAAAGTCACTTACTTTCTTGATTGGAAGTGTGAAGAATGATCGATGAAGTCTGGGGGCGATTTTTTGCAACTTTGATGAGTTTCTTATCCTTTCTAGGCATAAATGTAGTGCTAAGATGATAAGTGCATCACCAAGAGCATATGCACGACGCTAAGAGGATGAGCACAACACTAAGAGGATACACACCCTTCTGCTCTGTTTTACTCAATTTTGCTCAGAAAATCGCAAATTTCGCTCTCCTTAGTTATTTTCTCAATGAAATAAGAGGGAAATGAATTTTAATATGATGTCTAGGAGTGTTAAATACTTAAGTGATTTTAGATTTAGATCCAAAAACCCACTTTTCTTATGTTTTTTCTCACTTTTTGAAAGCATGTTGAATATGCTTTTTCTTTGACTTTTTCTTCTTTGTAGGATAAAGTTGTTGGATTTTGACACTTTTCACTTTGATTTAGTGGTGATCTTCAGTTTGGCATGGAATTTGGAGTTGACAGCTTTTAGGGAAGTTATTTATTACATAAAAGAAGCATAAAATTACATAAAAAATGAAATAAATAAAAACTTTGTTTTTTGAAAATAATTACATTTGAGTATGAAAATCATACTAGAAACCATAATTACAACTTTAAAATATCATATTTACATGTTGATAAATCTCTGCAGATGATATTGAAATGTTTATTGAATCACTCTCACACCTTTTTCTAACCTTATTGAGATGCCATGGTGCATTTTTGGACCTTGAAAAATGAAACCTAATGACCTAATGGGACCTTGAATGACCTGACTCCATAGTTGACTTTGACTGAGATAAGACATAATGAAATGAGATTTTCAAAAAAAAAATTATCCTCAGAAAGACATGAAGGTGGGCCAACAAATGATAATTTGTGAGGGAGAGTGAGATTTTGAGACTAGGGCTACCATTGGTGAATCAATTTTTTACATGACCTAATGGAATGATTAAATTTTTTGAATGGGACACCTAAAATGAATATGAAAAGAGTGATTTTGATCACTAATGGTAGAATGCATATTCTGACACTTACACATACAATGGTCAACACTCTCAGCTAAAAGGGTTGAATCAAGATTGTCCCAACCAATTAGTAGGGAAGAAAAATATTCTATATGTTGAGTTCATAGATTCCCATTTGGACTATAAAATTCTCTTAGGTCATTGTTTCATGTATGCTACAAAGGCAAATCCCTCTTGAATTTTCCATACAATGAGATTCTCCCATAGCAAGAATATTATTACCATAGAGAAGCTTATTTACCATGATGCCATTTCTCAATTAAATGTTAAAAAAATTGTTTAATTCTTATTTAGAAACTAAACCATTACCTCGTTTTTGAGATCATCCCTAAGGTATACAAAGACTTCACATTGTTTGACACAGATTATATTGTTCCACTCCTAATCACCCTTTCAAGTCCATCTAATGTGTGTATGGTGAAACCTCAAAATGACCTAGTGCCTTAACACCATTTCAACTATCGTCCTGTCATCATGAAATTTTGATATACCCATAGCTCATATATAATAAATTCCATCATGAGGAGTGGTTCCCATTAATTACCTCGTAAGGTGTTCCTTTGTGAATAAATCCCCTATCTGTTACTCTGCATTGTCAGATCCATTATTAGATTATTGAACGATCATGTTCCGTCGAATTGATCCCATTTCCTAACTATCAAAAAATTTCTTGATTTATCCCGCTTAAATGATTCACTCATTAATTTTTTTATTTCATCGTTGGATGCCACCACCCAACTCCTTGATTCCATCGCCTAAACTCACTCTTTCTTTAATTTTTTTCTTTCTCATGTATTTTTCCTTTGGAATTTTGTAAATATTTGGCACCATTGAAGTTACAGTGGACTCAGATATCCACTTGATCTCTGAATGGCTTAAAATCATGCTCCGCTCAGGTATGCATTTCAAAACAAGGGCTTTTGGGATTTGTAAAAGTTTATACTATGATCAAGGAGATTAAATTATCTTCAATACACAATATAATGAATTTTTTAATCAACACCATCGCTAGGATTTGTAAGAAGATTAGGTCTATCCATCTTCAGAATTGTAGGGATTTTTCTGACAATGCACTCGACTCATTGAGAAATTGTAATATCCAAGAGTTGAGTTTAACGGGTTTCTTTGCATCAAGTCCCTCTGGTTTTTCCAATATAGGGAAGAATTATCCAAATCTTCTTAAATTATCTCTATATTTTGTTGACTACATCCCTGGTACTTATTCCATCAACATTACCTCAGCCCTCAAGTCTCTGGCTACTCACTTCCTACATATCGAGTTAGTGTCTTTTAAGTTCCTAAAGGGGAACATAAAAGTGTTTTTAGGGTTATCAAATTTGATTGCACGATCTACTCATACATACAAGGAGCAACAAGCTTATCCTAGTTATTCATTAGCAACCATTGTTGCAACAAACAAAATTCTCCTTTAAATGATGTTGCTTTATTCATGATTATGTAGACAGTAAAAACGTTGAGAAAAATTGTTTTGTAGATAATATATGGTGAATTTGGCTTGCTACATATATTGGAATTCAAGGATCTAACATCCCTCACACTCGATGGCTTCCACGGTGATGGGAAATGTTTTCCTGTGTTAAATTTAAGTGGGATGCAATTGAAAATTTGTCACTAAGGTCAGCCTTGTCGATCACAAATGTGGAATTGGAAACTCTAGTTATTTACAACAAAAACCTTGAAAGAATCAATCTCGATGGGTGCTTAGTACAAACTGCAAAGGTGTTATTTGTAATCGATCTATGTAATAATCTCCAAATTTAATTTGGATCTCAGTTTTAAAATAGTAGACGATTTAAGCATGGCTAATATAGCAAGTGCTTCCAAAATGCTCAGGAATTTGAGCTTGGTTTTGTGCACAAATATCAATAATATAAATATCGTATCGAATTTCAGGGTAGTAGAGTATATAGATATCACCAATTGTGTTTTTTTATCACAGACGAGGTACTTGAATTTCTTGCTACCAACTTCAGTAAGATGTCACAGATTATGGATTATCACAGATTACGTCTTGCAATATGTTAGAGTCATTGGAAATTTATCTATTTGATTACGTCTTGGATTATGGATTATCTAATATTAGTGTTAATAATGATCGCAGATTATGGATTATCACATTTTACGTCTTGCAATATGTTACAGTCATTGGAAATTTATCATTGTGAAGGGATTCAAGGTCTTAGTTTGGGTATAATAGCATTATCATGCAAGAAGATTCGGTCCATGGTCACAATTCATCGCTTTGAGGGCACAACAATATTTGAAGATCTAATAAAACAATGTTTCCTTGTACGATTACAAGACGATGATGAACCTATACAAAAATCATAGTCATAATTCATGGTTTCAATGGCATACCAGTTTGAAAAAAATGGACAAATTGTTGTTGTTGGGTACAACTGAAAGACAATGTTTTATGGGTAATTCCATAGTGATAATGATATGTATTTTTTGTAGAAGTGGGTAAGAAATATGCAAAGAGACTAATAAGTATTTCTTATTATTAGAAAAGAGTTTCCTGACTTATTCAGAATGGATGTCGTAGTTTTTGTTTCATATCAATATATATTTACTGTAGAGATACAAATATAATTGTTTCAATTATTCAATGCCCAAAATTTTGCAAGATTTGTAGTAAGTGGGGGTTTTGTTATTTATTTTAAGAATTAGGTAATATATTTTTTTGATTCTATTGTTATTTTTTAATACATCAATTTATTTTAAGCAAACAACCTCAAAGTCTAGGTATCAAGGGGCTTTGTTATTTATTTTAAGAACTAGGTAATATAATTTTGTATTATATTTTTATTTAATACATAAATTTATTTTAAGTAAACAACCTCAAAGTCTAGGTATCAATCTATCCCTAAATCATGGAATGTTCCCCTGAAATTTAGAAAATTGTCTTTCTTTGATGTTGTTAACAATGCCATTGCAAGTCTCAAGTTGGGGATATGAATTTGAGTAATCAACAATACAATTAAATTGGGCCTAAGTTAGTTGTTATCTCAATATCTACTCGTGTATTCATTACATACTCTGAAATTGTACCCATGCTTGCAGAGAAGGGGGTACGAGGGGTAATTATTCCATTAAAGTCACTTGATACCACAAAAAGAATGAAAACCAGGTGGTCAAACTCTATCAATATCACCATCAATTTTTTGTTCATAGGTAATTTTCATTCTTTTTTATGATATAACACTATCCAAAAAATGAGTTTCATTTGAAAATATGTGTTACGTAATGGAAACAGTTTGAAAATTTTGAATCCATAAATGTGTGACATAATGGAGACTATTTGAAAATTCCTTATTCTTAGTTAATATAACACGGAACATCAAAATTATGCTTCTGGAAATGAGACAACATCAAAATCATAGGTTCTTCCCCTCATTCCAAGAATGATACCAATCAAAGAGGAAATTGAAAGCTTGGGGACTTGACCTAATGATATCAGCTTGTAATTATTTTTCACAATATGTTTCATTTAACTATTAAGATGATAAAAATGTATATCATTGTATTTACATAGTATTTTAGATAATTAAAAAAGGTGAGCTGCAATGACAACCCATACAAGTTGTGTCATGGAGTCTAAAAAAAAAAATTTTGTAGATCAATACAAAATTTTCATCATCGGTTAAACATTGACAGTACAAAAACAATGAGTGCAAACAACTAGCCCATGCACTCAAAACAGTTAAAAAAAAACAAACATAAGTTTTGTTCTTGAGAGAATCTCACTCAATGAAGGTGGGGAAATAGAGATATTGTCATTATCGTGAAAACAACACTTTATACAGTTAAGCATTCAGATGCATATAATTTGTTGTGTTGTATTTTGAATGAATTTTCTCTAGTAACATCATGGGTACCTTGAGACTATAGAGAACCATTCAAACTAAAGATGAAAAGGATTTTCATCACAAACAAACTAGTGACTATTATTAAAAAGTTAATTTGATTCGCATCAATTCTTGGTTGATAGATGAAGTTCACAGAGTATTAAGGCATCCACGAAAGTTTATTTCTTTCCATTTTTTGCTCAAATGGAATGAGTCTCAAAGAAATGATTCCAGGTGCATTTCGTTGGCCACTTGAGTGGAATAGCTATGGAACCTGATACCCATGAATTGTACACTTAGTGTAAAGCACTGTACCTCACAATATGTTTCTCTAAACACATTTGGTTAATAATTATATATATATATATATATATATATATATATATATATATATATATATATATATATATATATATGTATGTATGTATGTATGTATGTATGTATGTATGTATGTATGTATGTATGTATGTATGTATGTATGATCATGTCAAAGTGAAAAATAGTCCTAAAAGTTGTAGAATTGTGAAAAAATTTAGAATTATATTTTCCTTTAGACAGGTGTGAATAGATGATAGACTTTTGTGTTGTATAGTTGAAGGATAGAAGACATGTCTCTAATAACTTGTATGGATTTCTTGAAAACAATTATTGTTTATGCTAAATTTCTGGATAATTGAAGTTATTATGGATTTGTAGATGAAAGGAGGCACTAGAATGCCTCTCTTTTCTTGGCATTGTAACTACATTAAAAATCACATGGTTTGGTGTAGGAGTCCCATCTAGTCATACGGTCTAGCCACCATTGGAAAGGTTTCAAAGATATGCCTTGGTTACGATCAAACACAAGCACAAAAAATATTTGGGGCATCAAGTATGTGAGCTTTGTGAGACATGCAATGTAAGGTGTATGAGGGAGAGTTCCACGATTGGTAGGGAAAACAATACACTGGTTAGAAAAGTAATAGTACTTTCCTAAAGGGAGACCCGAGAAGGAGGGTAAAGACTTGTTGCTTACCTGCAGATTATTCCACATAATAAAAAAAAATCATTAAAGAATAAAAACACTCATTTAATAATAACCATAGCTAAGAAAAAAATTAGTTCATTAACTTAGTATGTGATTGAAGCAACATATAACATAAACATAACAAGAATAGTCCTACTATATCTATGACATATTTATTCAGAACTGTCGGCTCATAGAGCTTATGATTAAGAATGAAAGGTCCCAAGTGCATTGTTACACATATTAAACACTATAGCCAATAGTGTAACATGAAGCCAAAAATTGCTTCTCCAAAGAATGATCTATCTCCTATGTACTACAAGAGAATCCAAGGCAACACCTCTAGAATCCAAGCCCCTTGCTTGAGTTATGAGGAAATATTTATAACAAATAACAATGACCATTGAACTTCCTCATGACTCTTCAAATTAAATTATTGTTCATATTCCATACATGACTTATGACATTCCATATGTGGCTATTCACATCCCACGTGTCCCTTGGACTTCATTACATACCATTTATTACATGAGACGATGGCTATATGTGACAAAATTGATAATGGGACAAAGGCTCATCAAATTGATAAGTCATTTGCTTCCTCATGGAGATAATTTGTAATGTAAGTGTGCCATGCCTTGAACTTCATTGAGATGGATTTGAATCGAACTGGAAAGTCCCCTATGTAACACATCTTCACCTCTAGTTTCTCCGTCAATATATTCTTGGAGTTTGACTGTAAATTATTCCATAGCCATGAAATTTTAATATGATATTTCACAGGTGTGATGAAATGCTATGGAATAATGTCTTTGTTAACCTTGAAGTCTTCCTATTATGTTACTTGTGTTGAAAATTCAACAAGATGATGGAGCTTAGTGAAAAGAAGTCGCCTTCACTGAGTGGGCCCGCAGGCTATTTTTGGCTCAAAGTCTATTTTTAGACTATGTCTATTTTTAGACATATGGATCATGGTCTATGAGTTGCAGGATGCTATTTATGGATGATTGGTCAAGTTGGTAAAAATAGATGGACCTCTATTTTTAGATATTGGGCGAAGTCTATTTTAGACTGTCAGTCTAAAAATAGATCAGTCAAATATTATTAGCCCTTAATAATATTTGGACTATAAACATTATCTTATCCTCTTGGAGCACTTCAGTTTGATGCTTGGATGTGGCACATGTAGCTGACAGAAGGAAATACACTTTTCCTAAGGGTTAGTTGAGCTATTGCATGGTTGACTTCAGTTAGAACTCATGTGGTAGAGTTTGGTGGAGTTGATTGAGGAAGTTAGTGGAGTTGTATTCAGTTTAACTAATCTAAACATAGTTGAGCTATTTGTATTCAGTTTAACTGATTGATACAATTAGTGAGAGTGGTGTGAATTAATTATTAACTCATAAATCAACTAAATAATACATCAGTTAACTGCAGTGCATGGACAGTTTTAGTGGAGGCCAGTGGAGAGGTAGGTGAAAGGGTGAGTCTACCACGTATTGACTATGGCTTCTGCATGAGATTTGCACACACATTGATTGAGATTTAATGAGGATTGGCACAAAGACAGTTTCTAAAGGATTAGAACTTGGATCTCATCATTATTCATCTTGGATTGCGCAGAGAGGCAGCGTACAGGTGGAAGAGATTTGAACTTGTGACTTGTTCATATTTGAGCTAGTTTGTGTGTAGCATGTGAGATAGTGCTGAGAGCTGTGAGGATTTTTGTGCTATGTATTGTTACATGTTCTCTATCATTATAATATATAGATAGTTGGTGGTTTTCAGCTATAAGCTTTCCCCATTACATATTGTGTTATATGTGTGCTTGATTATGTTTTAATGTGCGCATGCGAATGCTTCTATTTCCGCAAATTGATGATCAATTGTAGAAGAGGTTATGTATTATGCATGAAGCTTAAATAGTGTGTAATTAGGATAATCTCGGTGAATAATTCAGCTATTATTCAAATTTCTACAACTTGCTTGATCTACTCGATGTATTACCTGATCTCCTAGAATATTATTTCTCTGCGTATGATTGCTTTAAGTTATTGAAGGCATCCCATGCTTCTGTATTAGAGACTCAAAACCATTGTGTAGTTGATTATATGTAGCATTAGTACTAATTGACTGTTCTCCAAGACACATGTAGTTCTGATGGTGGAGTCTTAGTTGAACTTTATCTATCTCTGTGGCAATATTGTCTTTCTTTTCCAAACATTGCAGAGCATCCAGATACATGGGAGCCCACTCCTGAAGAGGATAAACTTCTCTATTTTCTACTTTTAGGAGTTTCACCACTTCTTGTGATTTTTTTTTAATTCCACAAGAGGAGATACCAATATATGTGGAAGTGTCATCTCGCCATGGTGTCCTCCATTGGCCCCAGTTATTCCTGCATCATAGACTTCCATTCTGTGGTATTGAAGCTTTGTGATGATAAAATTTTATTCTCCCCCATAAAATGATATGCCTATTTCTTTACTACAATAAGTTCTCTTCTCAACCTAACATTCTCATTCAACAAGTACTCATAATTATCCTGTGTCACTCTATCAAAAGCAAAATTTTCCTCCATAATCGCTCTAGGATTATTCTAGTGTTTGGATTCTCTGTAGAAATCGAGAATATATTTTGAGGATCTTTCGGGAAGTATCTATGCCTTTTTTGCATGATCATATTCTTAAATTGATCAAATGTTACACTGCACACATCCATGAATTTTTCTACTGTAGGAGGTGTGATTCCCATTTCAAAAAATGGAAGATGTACTCCACCTGTTAGGGGAGGTTCCTCTAGAGTGTTTGGTTCATCATCCATGGGTTGGATGGTATCCTCTTCCTCTAACTCTTCCTCTTCTATCTCCCGATTCAACTATTCTTATTTTAATCTCTATGTTGCTTCTTCCTCCCGGGACTGCCTCTTTTGTTCCTCCTTTATTCTTATCCTCTCTTCCTCTTTTTCTCGTTGCTTCTCCAACAAATTATATCGCTTCCTCTTCTTCTTCCTCTCTTATTTACTATTCTTGAATATCTCCTATGTTCAAAGTATTAACTTTCCATTTCATGTTATCTCTCTTGTCGAAACATATCTGATCATTTTCCTAGGAGCACTCTTTACTTAATGGGTTATCTATTCTGCCTCTTGCACTTGCATGTCCTGAGCTGGTGGATCTTTGGGTGAACTGATATCCATCCCTGGATGTGCCTTTTTATTTCCATTGTACCAGTTTTTTACCTTCTCATATTCTGTTGTTGATATCGATGAATAACCCCAATTGAAGTCAATCCTTTTACAATGCTTCATGCACACTCTCTTTGGATCATATCCATGGAAGTCCTTAGTTGTGAAGTGTAGGTGATCCAGCTCTTGTATCTCTGTTTCCATCACCTTGGCTCTTAAAATCATATAACTCGATCCTCAAAGGGAATTTGGGCCAAGAATTCCTTCTATGAAGAACTCTTTATAATCCCTTGTACAACTGATTTTATACTTCTTGCATGACCACCTTTTGGTCACATATCGCGGCATTATATGAGGGGATATTTGGAAACCAGAACATTTTATGTATGTACCCTTGGGAACTGCAAAAAAATCGACGATATCGCAGAGTGATTCCTTCACCTGACTGGTCATACAAGGATGATCTATATCAAATATCATGTTGAAAATAATTACAAAGAAGTGCTTATCCAATTTTTCATATGTGCCTCGAAAGCTATATTCTAAAAATACTCTGCAGTGAAAGTAAATTGTGAACTTTTCCTCAGGAGTCTAGTTTGAGTACAATTCTAGGAAAGTATATTACACACAAATTCTGTCCAAAAGGAGTGTAGAAATATATAAATGTGGTGCCTAGCTCGCCCTCAAAGATGATTTCGATTTCCCCACATGACATTGAAATTTAAATGATAATATATCTATCCAATTGAATTCTTTACCATTGGTTACCACCATATTTAGCATATATATCTAATATTTCTCAAACACCTCAATGTTTTTGCACCCATGTAACTGACAACACATGGATATTAGATACTGATATATATCTCTAATAATTTTGTATGATAGGATGTGGATGGGTGATGGTGAAACTTAGTAGGATCTCGACGCCATGATTTTACAATTTCACTTATGTTGAGGTCATCTCGTCTATGGTAAAGGTCAGTGATAACATATTTTGTGGGCCTGAGCATCTTTTAATGTGTCAACATATATTCTCCATAATTGGTAGTGATTTGACCGCCACTCTCACTACAAAGCACAAGATGAGATTCATCCATGTGTGTGATCATCCACTCAATTACCTATGCACATGGGATGATAGGGAATACGCATGTGATTTTATGCATTATAGACTTCTTGATATTGATTTATTCTTGTATATATTCTAAGTTCTTAGCAAACATTTTTTGCATGAACATGTCCTTTATCTTTCCGCATGTGACCTCGATAGACTTATCAATGAAGCATTGTGTATTTTGATATATTGGAATGGTCGGCTTTGTAACTTCAACAAATTTATTTATGCTTTCCTATGAAGTTTCTTTGGATGCCACTTTGCGTGTGGAGGGAGGCATGTCTCCAAAAAATTATGAAAGGTTAACAATACTTGTAGCACGAACACCTATTTGTGGAAGCACACTCATAATGAAAATATTAGCTTAAACAAATCTACCTATGCAACAATTTCTCATAAATCATGTACAACGAGCCATCACAAGTAATTAGACATGAAAATCTATAAACGATAGTGCAAAATCACTTGCATGCGTGAGAAAATTAGCATGAAAAATGAGGGTGCACTTTCAAATCACGAAGGAGAGTTAATGGTCATTCAACGCTTTGCAGTGTGTTCTTGCACTCAAGAAAGAGGATAAAAATAAATCCATCAAGGGCACACTAGAACAATCCGAAGGGATGAAGGAGAGGGGTTTTGAGCCTTCAGACCTTCACAATGCACTCATGCACTCAAGGAGAGTGAGAGGGTGCACTGGCACACTCTAAGGGAAAAAGGAACATGCCTTCAAGCCTTAAGGGTGCACTCATGTGCTCAAAGGAAAGGAGCGTGATTGGCACATGCTGAAGGGATGAAGGAACGTGATTCAAGTCTTTATGGTGCACTCATGCGCTCAAGGCATGACAAAATTATTTGTGATGAAGAAGTGCGCTCAAAAGAAAAACTTGATTTTTTAGGGGGCCTTTTTTAAGGATGATTGGGATTCTACTTCCAAAAGTACACTTTGCTTATTGAAAGCTCAAGAAAAAGTTTAACATTAATATTTCATGATAAGAATGGGAAGGAGAAGGGTGTTCAAGCTTATATGGGTGTTGTCACAATAACAATGGAATATGGAAGGTTAAATAATGTGAAGAGTGTCTGCATGTGACAAAAAATTAACACTTGCAGAATGAATATTGAACATAAACGCAAAAAAATAAATTGAAAAACAAAGAAAAAACAATAATAAAAGAAAGAGCAATAGTGAAATCATGAAAAGAAATGAAAATATTTGAAAAACAAAACTTACTTGTAACATTGGTTGATGAAAATTTTCTTGATCCACAATGATGCGCTCAACTCAGATGAGAATGATTATCTAAATGAATGATTAACTAGGTTTCTTTAAAAGAGTGTACATGCAAAACTGATTCATGCATAATTGCCACTTGTCGGTGAGTGAAAGGATTAGTTAAAGGAAGTTAAGTGGGATCCTATTTTCTAGGAGTGGGGCCACATGCAACCAATAGCCTCATGCATGCACCTAGAAAAAGCACATGTATTCAACACGAAGGAGTGCGCTCAAGGCATGCACACTTGCTCAACATGAAGGAGTGGGCTCAAGGAGGGCACACTTCTTCTCCCCAAAGGAGTGCGCTTAACTCAAGCGCATGTATTCATCAAATTTGAGTGTGCTTTTGGCTTTAAAGGTGATTTTCTTGATTTTATTTTGTTTTCCTGTGTTTTTCAGTGTGTACATGGAGAAAAGGATAGTTTTTAAGTCAAGATGAGTCATGATTTCTCTGAAATGGTTCCATTTAGGAAAAAGGTATCATTTCTCCAAGAAGTATTGATTCAATTAGTGGGTTACCTTGGCTCCCCATTCTTACCCAGTTAAAGATGTAGTTTTCCCTATTGCATTATTCATCGTAACAAAAAATAAAACAAGTCATATCATTATCCTTTCCATTTAAGTAAGGGTAATATAGTATGATGAGTAAAAAATAATCATAGTGTGAGTTTTACATCTCTGGCGTTGGCCCACAGTGAGCAGGCATGGAAAGTACCCCAGCGGAGTGGCTTCAGAAACACAAACTTTGCTTCGTTGCCAGCAATCCTAGAAAGTACCACAACGAAGTCGCTTACTACACCTCCCTGTGTAGAAATCCTTTCTCTTATTTCACCCTTTATTTTTATTTCTTTTTCGTAGGACCATGCATAGGCACTTATTGTTTTTCAACAGGAGAAAGATGGATCTCTAATTATTGAGAGAAGAAGAGGTTTCTCCTTCAGAGATAGGTTTTATACCTTTGATGCTTTGTTTGTAAATTTTTCCCCTTATCTTACTCTACACAGATAAATAAGAAAGAAAACATTATTCATGAACAATACCGAGTGCATGAATGAGAATCCTAAATAGATGTGGGAATCATGGTTTGATGAAAGATTCTCAACTGAAGGATCATATTTTTCATTGAAAAATAATTGAACGGAAAGAGATAAACGAAATCAAGGAAGAGGGTAATAGATAAGCTAAGGGTTGCGTGTTACTAAAACTTTCCTTTCACAAAATATTAGCCACACCATCTCGAAGCTCAAAACCAACTTTATTAAAAAACAAATAAAAGTAGAAGAATCAAAACATGAAAGATGAAAACACACAAAAAGAATGCAGTGCATATAGCTACATGCAACCTATCATATCCTAAACTAAACATTACAGGGTTGGGTCATGTAAAGCATAACTTCCAGTGTAGTCATAGAATTTTCTCTCTAACTTTGGATAGAAAGATGTAATCATGTAAAATAAAAATAAAAAGTAGTGTTGTGGAAAAGACTGATCATGTGTTTAGTATTTAGCTCAAAAATCAAAGTTTTCACAATTTCTCTAAACTAGGACGACAACATAGAGCTCGTCACAAGGATTCCAACACAACTTGTTTCATCAAAATCCAAGTTCGTATGAGTAAGTTATGGACTATTATCCGTTTACTCAAACAACTAAAAAAATTGCAGAATTGTGACAAGTTGTTGACATGGTAGCCCAGTCAGCAAAAAGAAATCTTCTGCGAATATTTTTCAGGTTTCTGCCAATGTAGTTGTGACAAGTGGCATTTTTGGATTCACTAGTTTTGTCTATGTGGGTGAAATTTCTCTAATATTTTTCAGGTGGGAATTTCAATTTTTATTTTAAATATGAAATATATGTGCATGTGTGTGTGTGTGCGTGTGTGTGTGTGTATTATTTAATTATTAAAGATTTGAAATATTATATAATCCACACACACACACACACACACATATATATATATATATATATATATATATATATATATATATATCAAATTTTCAATAGTCCATGTAAATGCCAAACTCCAAATTCTGTTTAAATATAAAACCAAAGTTTCAGATAATTCATATGGTAAGTCTGTGTAAGTCAATGATAATTTAAGCTCCAAGGTTCACGTCAATGTTATGGTAAAATACATAGTATGGGGAGCGGGGTCAGGTCTTGAACCTAGGACCTCCTCCCCTCAAGCCAAGGCAGGGAGATTTGAATATGAATGCCACCGACATATAGTTATGTTGTACAAGTGGGACCGATAGAGCGCTTTAAGCCTTGCTTAATTAATGTTAATCGTGGTTAAGCCACATAAGCCAACCATTAGCTCTAAATGTGGTTAATATTAAATGTGCTTATCTTAACAATTAAACAATGCTTATCTCATTGTTAAGTGCGGACTAGACTAGCAGTGATTTTGGTGGAGGTGCCAAATCCAGTGGACCCACCAAATTTGGTGGGGTTAACTAGGGTTTCTCCATAATTAGTGGAGAAATTGCAATAATTTCATTTTTTCCATAATGGAGGCAGATTTCGACCATTTTTGGAAAATGAATAGTCAATTTTGGGTGATTTTGGCATTCCAGAGAGAATGGAATATTTTTCAGAGGCTTAAACGACTTCTACATGTTATTTTGCTACAGATAAGTTCAAGGGAGCCTAAGGCCACCAGGGAAGGAGGTCAAGTTTGGACCAGCCAGAGTCAGTTTTCAGTAACTTGACAGTCATTTTTAGATGATTTGTAGGTTTTGAATACAATATAATAGGTTTCAAGATCAATTGATTAATGTACACAACAATTTCTCCAAATTTTAGCTAATACAAGAGGCCTAAGCTATGGAGTTGGACCAAGGAGATGTAGCCTAGGAAGGGTGAACTCCTTCATCAAAAATTTTTGTTGATGGCTCTGTTTATGGTTTGTTGTACATGTTTATGTTATTTTTCAGTTATTACTTATGTTGTTTATTTATCATTAATTTCAACTTAAAACACAAGACAATTTCCTATTTTGACACTCACCTGCACCATGGAAACTAAAGCACCACAAGCAAACAAGAAGCAAATAAATTATAATTATGAACTTGTGATTAACACAAAAAACTAACATATCATTTTCAAATCAAGTTGGTATCAGAGCCTGGTTGAAAGAGCATCAGATTGCTTAAGTTTATTTGGTTTCTTTGCTATATTTTGTGCAAAAGAGTTTTAATGGCTGCAATTTTGTGATGCTTACAAGGTTAAGATTATAGAGAGGAGAAGGGAAGCTATTGGTATCTAGTCCTGATATTGGGACAAGAAGGAAGAGAGTTGAGAAAGAATCATCTTCATCCAATTTTCCACTCAAATCTTCACTTGAAGCACCTCAAGTTCCATCTCCATCAGTTGAGATTGAAGAGGTTCAAATTGCACCAAAAAATGAAGTTGAATCTGAAGCCATCATGTTAGGTGTTGGAGATAATGAAGGGAATTCAGAAAAGGAGGATGTCAAGAAACACTTAAATGACATGAAGAGGATGGTAAAGATTATGTTTGAGGCATTCACTGCTCGAATGGTAGGAGGAGGTTCTAAATTCCCACATGGAGAAGGAACTTCAAATGATAAGAACGATGAAGAGAAGAGTTCAAATGGTAGTGGAGAAAAGCCACCTCCAACTCCACCATCTTCATCATCCTCATCATCCCCATCTGCATCATCTTCCACTTCCACCACAGAGACCACTCAAACTTACTCAAACACCATAAGAGGAAAAAAATCCATTACTCAAATTGGACATAAAGTTTGAATTACCCATGTTCAATGGCGAGGTAAATGTAGAGAAGTTGGAAAATTGGATATGTCGATTGGGGGTGTATTGTAGAATTAAAAACCTTCATGAGGAAAACATAAAGATCCAGTTGAATTTATTGAGGCTAGAAGGAACAACACTAGTCTGGTGGGAAGTAAAGACTCAAGAGGAAATGTAAATTCATGGTAAGATATCCATCACTTGGGTTGAGTATATTTCTTCCATTAAAAGACAGTTTTATCTTTTAGCTTACATGAAAAAAGCTATTATGAGTTGGCAAAATTTTAGGCAGCTCAAGGGTCAAGGAGTTCAAGATTATACCCAAGATTTTAGAAAGAGAGATTTTTTGTTAGGAGTAAATTTGAATTCCCAAGATACACTCTTAAAATATATTAGAGGTTTACATTCCTATTTGAAGCATACTATTCTTATGTTTAACCTAAGCAATTAAGACGAAGTTTGTGTACAAACCACACACTTAGAGGCAAGGGGAAAACAAGGCATAGAGGAGAAAGAGGAAAGTGAGGGTAAAGGGAAAGAAAAGTTTTATGGAAGAGGAAAAAGAAATAGTTTTGTAAAAAAGAGAAGGAAAAAATCACATGCAAAAACTATTCAAATATTGGCCATGATGAAGACTATTGTTGGAAACTTCATCCAAAATTGAAACCAAATAGACTAAAAGCCAAAGATAAGGGGAAAACTTTTTCTATAGTTGAACAAGACTTAGGGTCAGATTCAGTAGATGAGACAAAAATTACAGCCATGGGTTTGAAAGGTAAACATGTTGCAAGCACTAGTACTTCAAATTGTTCAAATGATACTCATGATGAAGATACAAGAGTATAACTTTTCCATATTAAAGTTGTCTCTAAACATACCAAGATTGATTCTCATTTTGATAATGGGTCACAAGCTAACTTTATTTCCGAAGATTTGGTTAAGAAACTAGGCCTTGAAACAATTAGACATCCAAGAACATATCCTTTTGGTTGGATATGCAAGAATGCAAACTTGCAGGTTACAAGTAAGTTCTTACTAAGATTCGCCATTAACTCAAACTTTCTTGATGAAGTTGAGCTTGATGTGGTGCCACTTGAAATATCTCATATTGTATTGGGAAGTCCTTATTTGTATGATAGGAAAGATGTATTTCATCACCATGAGAACAAGTATCACTTGTTTAAGGATGGTATTGAGTACATAATTAGAGCACATAAGAAGAAGAAAGGTGTGTCTCTTATGTATGCAAGTGAAATGAAGAAGATAGTGAATGCAAGTCAGGACTTGAAATTGTTGATGATCAAACAAAGAGATGTATTGAATCACACTTTTCATAAATATTCTTATGCTTCTAATCAGTTTTTTCAAGATGTTAACAGGTTTCCTTTGAAAGAAGGTGAAAAACATTTGCATTAATCAACAAGAGTGCTGAGTAGTGTTGGAAACAAGATGTCGGTGCAAGAGGGTGCAAAGGTCAAAGAGAAAGTGACAAAGCAACTTGGCAATGAAGGCATGGGTTCCACAAATGTTGTTTTATGGTTTCAAAAAGGTACATGGCAATGGCGAAGAAACTTGGTCAAGATTCGACGCAAGTGCAAAGCAAGATCAACTAAAAATCACCACGGTGACAATGTGCAAGGTGAGAAAGTTTCTAAGTTTTCTTTGATTGTTGACTAAGGTAGGAACAATATGGTTTATGAAAAAATAGGTTGTTGTTCTTCACATTTAGAAATATTGTAGCATGACAGTGTTAATGACAGCAAGAGAATGTCGCAAGAATCGAGGAAAAACTTGACCTTTTATGTAAAGCTCCAAATGATGAAATTAGGAAAATTTCGGTGGATATAGACTAGAAGGGTGAGGGAATAGTCCCCTCATCTACATAATCAGTAATCAAGAGAGATTTTTGGGTCCAAAAGTATTCTAGTGGGGAGGAATGATCAGGTGCTCAGTATTTAGCTCAAACATCAAAGTTTTTAGAATTGCCCAAAACTAGGACGAAAACATAGAGCTAGTCACCAGGATTCCAACGCAACTCGTTTCATCAAAATCCGAGTTTGTATGAGTAAGTTATGAAATGTTGTCTATTTACTCAAACAGAAAACAGACAAGTTGCTAACATGGCAGCCCAGTGAGAAAAAATGAATCTTCTAGGAATATTCTTCAGGTTTCTACCAATGAGTTTGTGACAAGTGAAATTTTCAGATTCATCAGTTTGGTCTATGTGGGTGAAATTTATCTAATATTTTTAAGGTGGGAATTTCAATTTTTATTTTAAATATTAAATATATTTTATGTTTATAACATAATATAAATATTATATTAAATATTAAATACATACAAATATATATATATATATATATATATATATATATAATTTGCAATAGTTCACGTAAATGCCAAAATCCAAAGTCCGTTTAAATATAAAACCAAATTTTGGATAATTCATATGGTAAGTCAACATAAGTCAAGGATTATTTAAGCTCCAAGGTTCACATAAATGCTATGGTAAAAAGTATGGTATGGGGAGTGGGGTCGGGTATTGAACCCAGGACCTCCGCCCCACAAGCCATGGCGAGGAGATTTTAATATGAATGCCGCTGACATATAGATATGTTGTATAGGTGGGACCGGCGGAGCACTTTAAGCATTGTTTAATTAATGTTAATCGTGGTTAAGCCAGCACTAAACATGCTTGATATTAAATGCGCTTATATTAACAATTAAACAACGCTTATCTCATTTTTAAGTGAGCATTAGACTGGCGGCGATTTTTGCGGAGGCGCCAAATCCAGCGAACCCACTAAATTTGGCAGGGTTAACTAGAGTTTCTCCAGAATTAGTGGAGAAATTGTAGGAATTGTTTTTTGCCATAATGGAGGCAAATTTCGACCATTTTTGGAAAAATAATAGTCAATTTTAGATGATTTTGGAATTCCAAAGACAATGGCACACGTTTTAGAGGCTGAAAATAACTTCTACATGTGATTTTTCTACAGGTAAGTTCAAGGGAGCCTAGGGCCACCAGGGAAGGAGGTCAAGTATGGACCAGCCAGAGTCAGTTTTCAGTAATTGGACGGCCATTTTTAGATGATTTATATGTTCTAAAGACAATAGAATAGGTTTCAAGATCAATTGATTAATTTACACAACACTTTTTCCAAATTTGAGCTAATACACGAGGCCTAAGCTATGGAGTTGGACCAAGGAGATGTAGCCCAGGAGGGGTGAACTCCTTCTTCAAAAACTTGTGTTGATGGCTTTGTTTATGGGTTGTTGTACATTTTTATGTTGTTTTTTATTTCTTACTTATGTTTTTTATTTATCCTTAATTTCAACATAAAACACAAGACAATTTTCTGTTTTGACACTTACCTGCACCAAGGAAGCTAAAGCACCATAAGAAAACAAGAAGAAAATAAATTATATTTCTAAACTTGTAATTAGCACAAAAAAACTAACATATTAGGTTCAGATAAAAGAAATACCATGCAAACATTTGCGCTAAAAAACAAGGACAGGAAGTGAAAATGCAACGGTGTATATCACTTGACTTCCCTTTCAAACAACAGGCTCCATAACAGTAGTAAATAGGTATATGACCATGCAAGACTTGATGAAGCACATGCAAGTACATGCCACATGACACGGTTCCAAAATGATAAGATTCTTCTAAAGATACTCTGATAGGATGATGGAAACAATCTTAAGGGAAAAAATGATAAGAAAGACTAAACAAAGACAGATCCATGTCATAAGTGACATTAACGGGTTGGCCACAATCCATGCTATCGTGCGAGTGAAATTATTTAATGGATGATGTATGAGATTCATTAATATCCTTCTTTATTTCTACGTCATAGATTAGAGCTTTTCTTGGGGTGGGATAGAGCGGTGGAAGTTCGATAATCAAATTAAACATTCTTCCTTGACGGTAAAAACATTTCAAGTGAATAAAATAAGCATCCCTCAAGAGAGAGTCAACATCCCATGTGATGACATAAATCATGAAATTGTGAAAAATAATCATGAGCCAACAAAAATCACAAATACTTCCATGGTGACAAGAACCTAAGATAACCATCAACGTAGGATGAAGTGTCCTACTCAACTTACATGACTTTGAATTTCGAGAAGACTTAGCCAACTACTTATAAAAACAAGATTCATTATTAAAATCATGAGACTCAAAAGATGATATATTTTTTAGATTACTACAAAAATCCTCAATGATAAGCATGTCATCTTCTTGATCAAGAGGAAGTATACCTGAAATAACATATTTGATAATCACATCAAAATCCATTTGAAATTATTGTAACTCTGAATCTTCTTGTAGGAAAAAATATTCATCCATATTACTTGAAAAATGTTCACCATATAATTTAGAGAAAATAAAATCATCAGGGTCATGATTATCGAAGGGTTCAATTTAATCAACGAGTAAGGGTTCGATTGGCGAAATATCAAGATTCGAAGATAATTGGTTGATAATATTGGATGAATCACCATTATGGGAACTATGATAAATAAAAATCAATTATTAATCAATGAATTTATCTTCCGATTTAAGGATTTGATAGGGTTTGAAGCATGAATCATCAAAAGAAGGAGGAAATTGGAAAAAAGGCAAATTTGGTTCTTCCTCAGGATGTTGAAATTCTTTTTGATGGGTAGGACATAGTGAAATAGATTCAAAATATTTTTATAACATTCGGACTAAGAAACGAAACTTCTCATCCAATAATTTCCAGTCCACATCTTCATCCAGGAATTCATGACAAATATGGAGGAATCGATCAAATTTTTTTTGAAGAGACTCATTTGATTGCATTCTAATTTCATCGATTTCATCAAGAACATATTGATATTCATATTTGTCGAAGATGCAATGGAGCTTGTTAATTAATTTTTTGAAAGATGAAATATAAGTAGTGGGTAGAGAATAGCACCATTGCTTCACACGTCCATCCAAGTGAGGGTAAACAACCGCATGAGGATTTCTTTAGAATATACACCACTTGGGAAAGAAAATTTTAAAAACTCAATTATGTAATCAAGAACAGTTGTTGTACCCTTTCCATCGAATTTAAAATGTGATAAGTTATGAAAAGCATACACAAGGTTTGAAAGACCTAAAGCTTTGGAAAAACACCTCAATATTATGATATGAGATGAAGCCATTAAAGGTAAGAGATTCAAACATACTTCACAAGTTCATGTTATCATTTGGCCCTCCTGCTAGCACCAAAAATGTTGACATTGTTGGATGTCGCCAAAATTTTAAGGGGATTTCCCAGACATAAAGTCCTAATTAGACCTCATACCATTTGGTGTAGGAGTCCCATAAGGTCATATGGTAAAACCACCATTGAAAAGGTTTCAAAGATATGCTTTAATTATAATCAAACACAAGATAACATAACACCTCTTTAGGGCAGCAAGAATCTAATTTTTGTGAGACACCCAATGTAAGGTGTACAGGGGAGACTTCCACAGATGGTAGAGAAAATGAGACACCGATTAGAAAAGTAATGGTACTATCCTAAAGGGGGACCCAGGAAGGAAGATAAATACTTGTTGATTACCTACAGATTATTCCACATAATAAACAATAAGCATTAAAGCATAACAACACTCATTCAATAATAACCATAGTTAATCAATGATATATTTCATTAGCTTAGTATGTGATTGAAGCAAAATATACCATAAACATAACAAGAATAGTCATACTATATCTATGATACATGTATGAAGAAGTGCCAACTCATAGATCTTTTGACTAAGAATGAAATATGATGATCTAGGGAAAATTTTAAGGATGGAACTTTATTTTAAAGTTTAGAAACCTTGGCGAATATCACTAGTACAAAATATGCAATTTGTAAAATTCTTAGAATTTTTTTTGTAAAAGTATTCAAATTTTTATTAATTTAATATAGTCTCTATATAAAATTTTGGCGATTTTTAAGGTAAAAAAAAATTATAGTATAAAATTTGGGCGAATAATTTTTAGAAAAAATGGAAATTAACGAATCGTGTTTTTGGAAAAAACATGGAAAATTAGCCCACTTGCGAATATTAGCCCCTAAAATTTTCTCTATAAATATCCCAAGTACATTGTTACATAGATGAAACACTATATCCAATAGTGGAACATGTAGCCACAACTTGCTTCTCCAAATAATTATCTATCTCATATGTACTACAAGAGAAGCCAAGGAAACACCTCTAAAATCCAAGCCTCTTTCCTGAGTTATGAGGAGATATTTATAACAAATAACAATGAACATTGAGCTTCCTCATGAATCTTCAATTTATATGACTGTTCATATTATATACATGACTTATTACATGCCATATGTGGCTATTCACATCCCACATGTGTCCATTGGACTTCATTACATACCATTTATTACATAAGACAAATTACACATAATACAGTGGCTATATAAGACAAAATTGATAATGGGACAAAGGCTCATCAAATTCATAGTTCATTTTCTTTGTGATGGAGCTAATTCGTAATGTAAGTGTGTCATACCCTGAAATCCATTGAAATGGATTTGACCTGAACTAGAATGTCCCCTATGTAGCGCATCTTCACCTCGAGTGACTCTGTCAATATATTCTTGGATTTTGATTATACATTATTCCATACCCATGAAAGTTTCATATGATATTTGACTGGTGCCATGGCTTACTGTAGAATAATGTCTTTGGCAACCTATAAGCTTTCCTACTTTTTTTCTTGCTTGATCTGCTCAATGTATTTCCTAATCTCCTAGAAGATGATTCCTTTTCCTCTGATTGATTCAAGTGTCCCTTTCGAAGGCATCCCATTATTCTGTGTTAGAGACTTAAAACCATTGTGCAGTTGATTATATGCATCAATAGTACTAATAAACTATTATCCAAGACACATGTAGTTTTGATGGTGGAGTCTCAAATGAACTCTATCTATCTCGACGAAAATATTGTCTTTCTTTTCCAAATGTTACAGAGCATCTAGATACTTGGAAACCCACTCCTAAAGATAATCAACTTCCCTATTTACTACTCTCAGGAGTTTCACCACTTCCTTTGCTTTCTTTTGAATGTCGACAAGAGGATCCACCACTTGTTGTAGAAGTATCATCTCGTTATATAATCTCTCCATGGTGTCCTGCATTGGCCCCAGTTATCCTTGCATCAATGAATTCCATTTTGTGGTATTGAATATTTTTTATGATAACCTTTAATTCTCTGTCGTAAAATGTTCTTCATGTTTCTTTACCACAACGAGATCTCTTCTTAGCCTGTCATTCTTATTCAACAAGTATTTAGAATAAACATGTGTCATTGTATTAAAAGCAACATTTCCCCCCATAATCACTCTGGAATTCCTTTTGGTGTTGGCAGTTACCACCATCTCAGAATAAAATGAGACTAGATTATGATGATAATTTTGGAACTATCTATGCCTCTGTTGAATGTTGCTCTTCTTAATTTGATCAAACATTACACTGCACACATCCATGAATTTTTCTATCGGTGGAGATGTGATTCTCATTTCCAAGAATGGAAGATGTCCACCTGTGAGGGGAGGTTCATCTAGAGTTTCTGGTTCATCATCCATGGGTTGGATGTTATCCTCTTCCTCCAAATCTTCCTCTTCTATCTCTTGAGTCGACTGTTCTTCTTCCAGTCTCTATGTTGCTTCTTCCTCTTTGGACTACTTCTTTCTTTCCTCTTCTATTCTTATCCTCTCTTCTTATTTTTTCTTGTTTCTTCTCCAACAACTCATCTCGCTTCCTCTTCTCCTCTTATTTTTCTTCTCCTCGCTTACTCTTGAATAGCTTCTATGTTCAAAGGATCATATTTCCATTTCTTGTTTCTCTCTCCTATCGAATAATATATGATCCTTTTCCTAGGAGCACTCTTTACTTGAGGGGTTATCTATTCTGCCTCTCACATCTGCATATCTTTAGATGGTGGATATTTGGTGAACTTGTCTGCATACTTGGATGTTCCTTTTTGTATACATTGTACTAGTTATTTTAACTTCTCATATTCTATTGTAGATATTGATGAATAACCCCAATTGAAGATGATCCTTTCATAATGATACCTGAACACTCTCTTTGGATCATATCCATTAAATTACGTAGTTGCAATGTGTAGGTGATCCAACTCTTGTATCTTTGTTTTTGTTTCCTTGTGGCTCTTTAACTCATATAAACCTATCCTCAAAGGGAATATGGGCCAAGGGGCTTTCTTCATTCCAAGAAGAACTCTTGACAATCCCTTGTCCAACTGATTTTATACTTCCTGCATGACCACTTTATTGGTCACATATTGCAGCATGAGACTAGGGGATATTTGGAAACAAAAACATCTAATGTATGTACCCTTAGGAACTTCAAATCAGCCTGTGATATCCAAGAGTTACTCCTTCACCTAATCGGTCATGCAAGGAGGATCAATCTCGATTATCATGTCGAAAATAACTACAAATAAGTGATTATAAAATTTTTCATATGCACCTCTAAAGCTCTATTCTGAAAATACTCTGCAATGAAAGTAAACTAGGAACTTTTCCTTAGGAGTCTAGTTCTAGTACAATGTTAGGAAAGTATATTGCAATCAGATTCCATCAAAAAGGAACACAGACATATATAACTATGGTTTCTATTTCACCCTCAAATATTCTTTCACCCGTCCACATGACGTTGCAATTCAAATGATAATATATCTTCCCAATTGAATACTTTACCATGGTTTACCACCATATTGAGAATATATATCCATTTTTTTTTTTTCACAAAGGAAAAATTCGTAACTTTCCATTATAATGATAAGTTACATGTTACATATGCTGGTAGTGTATCACAACTGAAAACAGTCAAATATATATCACGTTATGTTGTCGCTCTGACCTAGAGTAGTCTAATAATCAATCTCAAAATCTGATCAAAATTTTACAATATTCACGAAAGTAAGTTCGGTGCATAAGTTACTAGATATAGGAACAATATACATGATAGAAATAAAAATAATACATGCCAGTATGAGTCCATGGGAGTAGTCACAAAATCCTCTCCAAAACTGTATAGTTAGTCAACCCCATGAGCAGGTGCCTCATCCATAAAAGGCTGGTGGAAAAATCTGAAAACCTGTCCTCCAATCTGTTCAGTAATGTGCCAGGTGCCCCAAATCAGCTCCATAGCTTCTTTGGACAGTTGGTCAGCCACTTTGTTTCAAGACCTGTAAATGTGAGCCACAAAGATAGAGTCAAAAAGTATCCAGAGTCTATGAACCTCTTGCAGTAGTGCAGACAGTGTGTGCGAGTGACAGTGAGCAAGATTATTTATCCAGTTGATCACAAGTAGTGAATCCCCAAAATTCTGAATGGATTTACAATGTTTTTCCCAAGCAAATGTCAGAAGGATTCTAAGGCATTGTAGTTCAGCAAAATTGTTTGTGCCCGGTCCTAATCCCATCCAGATTTTGTAATGGTGATGCTCATTTAAATGTAATGTGGCACCCCCTCACATCCCTGTGCATTGGATGCCCCATCAAAATAGGCCCAAGGTCTGCTATGGTCGATGCTCTCTTGTGTCCCAGATGTGGGAGTATATATATCCAATTATCCTCAAACACCTCAGTGTTCTTGTGGCCATGCAATTGAGAACACATGGCTATCATGTACTGATATACACCTCTAATAATATTCTTCAGATAAAATGAATATGGGCGAAGGTGAAACTTAATATAATCTCGACGCCATGATTTTATAATGTCACTTGTGTCACAGTCAACCCATCTGTGGTAAAATTCAGTTTTTTCATATTCTTTGGGCCTGAGTGTCTTGTAATATGTTTGCATATCTTATCCATAATAGGTGGAAATTTTACCTCCACTCTCACTATGAAGCACAATATGAGAGTCATCCATGTGTGTGAAAATCCACTCATTGACCTCTACACATGGGATGACGGGGAATCTCCCTGTTATTTTATGCATTATGGACTTCTTAATATTGATGTATTCTTGTATACCTTCCAAGTTATCAGTGAACCTTTTCTGTATGAATATGTCCTTTATCTTTCCCCATGTGACCTTGATAGACTTATCAATGAAGCACTGTGTATCTACATATATTTGAATGGTAGTAATTTTAATTTCAACAACTTCCTTAGTGCTTGCCTCTAAAGTTTCTTTGGAGACCACTTTACATGTGAAGGGATGCATGGCTCCCACAGATGATGAAAGGGAGATAATACTTGTAGCACAAACACCTGTTTGTGGCAACACACTCATAATGAAAATATTAGCTTAATGCAATCTACCTATGCAACAAATTATCATAAATCATATACAAAGAGCCATCACAAGTAACTAGACATGGAATATATCAATGATAGTGAAAAATCACTTGCATGCATGCAAAAGGAGGGTGCACTTTCAAAGCATGAAGGAGAGTCAAGGGTCATTCAGGGCTTTGCAGCGTGCTCATGTGCTCAAGCAAGAGAATAAATCCATCAAGGGAACACTAGTACACTCTAAAGGGATGAAGGAAAGTGGTGTTGAACCTTCAAGCCTTCACAGTGCACTCATGTGCTCAAGGAGAGAGGGAGGGCGCATTGGTGCACTCAGAAGGTATGAAGGAACATGTATTCTAGCCTCTAGACCTTCAGGGTGTGCTCAAGCACTTAAAGGCAAGGATGGAGACTGACACGTGCTGAAGGGATGAAGGAAAGTGATTTTATTCTTCATGTTGTGCTCATGCGCTCAAGGGAGGGTGTAGTTGTTTATGACAAAGAAGTGTTCTCCAAAGAAAAAAATTGAATGTTTTGGGCACACTTTTCAAGGTTGATCAGGCTTTGAGTTCCAAAAGTATGGTCTGCCTGTTGAAATCTCAAGAACAAGTTTAACGACAAGATTTCATGATAAGAATGGGAACAATACGGGTCTACAATTTTATATGAGTTTTCTCGCAATCACAGTGGAATATGGAAGGTTGAGGAATGTGAAGATTTTTTTCATGCAACAACAAATTAACACTTTTGGAATGAATATTGAATAGAAACTCCAGAAAACAAATTGAAAAACAAAGAAAAAATAACAAGAAAAGAAATAATAATAGTGAAATAATGGAAGGCAATGAAAAGATTAGACATGAAAAACTTACTTGTAACATTGGTTGATCCACAATTGTTCACTCAACTCAGATGAGAATGATTATGTAAATGAGTGATTAACTGGGTTGATTTAAAAGAGTTTATATGCAAAACTAATTCATGCATGATCACCACTTGTCGATGAGTGAAATGATTAGTTAAAGGAGGTTATGTGGGCTCCTATTTTTTAGGAGTGCACCCACATGCAACCAAGAGGCTCATGCACACACACAGGAAGAGTGTATGCCTTTAGCACGAAGGAGTGCGCTTAAGGTAGGAACTTGCTCAACATGAAGGAGTGCACTTAAGGAGGGCGCACTTCTTCAGCCCAAAGGAGTGCGCTCAAATCAAGTGCATGTCTTCATCAACTTAGAGTGTGATTTTTCCTTTAAAGGTGATTTTCTTGATTTTGTTTTATTTTTCTCTACTTTTCAGTGTTCTTCAAGTGTGTGCATTGCAAAAATTCTAGTTTCTAAGTAAAGATAAGTGATGAGTTCACCTAACCATGGAATAGATAAATCAAGTGCATCGAATGGTTAAATTATTACACATAAGAAACATTGAATTAGGAGGATGCGACACTATGAGAAACCATACAAATAAAAAATCAAATAACATGACGACACCAAGGGGCTTGAAATGACAATTGATGTAAGCTCTAAATTTGACTTAGGAAAAACATTTAGAGGGTCATTATCGCAGCGACAACATACCCCTTTCTTGAGAGGAAACAAAATCTTATAGTCAAAGACCTCAACCTTAGTTAAGAAGATTTTTCTGGACCCAAGGTAAGCCAATTATGGAAATTTTCCCTCTTATGTTTTAAAAAAATGAGAATATCATGAAAATCATTTACCTCTCAACCTCCATGGGATCAAGAATAATGGAAAATTATTTATTTTCTACTAATGTACATAAAAGCACCCCTTGTATGCATTATTTATTCTCGGTATTAAAATTAATGGAGCCTTCATCCACTAGTCCTATGTCTAACACTGCAAATGAATCATATTTGAACCACACCTCTTATTGTCATGGCATTAATATTGGTTTCACTTTCCCATCTTTCACCACCTTGTATGGTAGTGTTGGTTCTCATCTCCCCATATTTTATTTTGAAGAAGACATTCTCAAGTATATTACCAATCCAAATTACACCTAAGATAATATACATCACCATTTATACGTTATACCATATAAATCTATTCCTCCAGACAATATGTTTTCAAATTGAAATTTTTTATCCCTCACACTAAAATCAATTCATCACAGTAGATATGATAAAATTATGCCTAAAATCTGAAACCTACACAATGAGGTTTTATTTCCCATTAGTTTCTTGGATCTATTTATTATTGTTTATTGCATATGAATGCTAATTATAATTATGGAGAAAATATAGAGAAATGAAATAAAATTCACAAACTATAAATTAACATAAGATATAACCTAGGAAACTCGTTCGATAGAAATCACAACTATAAGTTGAGGCTTCTTTTCTCTCTTTCTTTGAATGGAAAATGGATAAAATTAAAAAGAAGTGAGCCTTGTGATATGTGGTCTACTATAGTGAAAAAACCCCCTCTGCTTTCTCTCTCCCTATCCACTCTCAGTTGCTATACTCATCTATGGAAAAAAATGCACTTGAATAGAATGGAACCCCTTTTCTTCCTAGTGGCCCAAGTATAACACAACCCAATAGCCTACTAGTTTTTAGGTTTGACTCCTTCAAATCTTAACTATAGTTAAAATATTGACTCTTATTCATTATGATAATGTGGCTAGCCCATTTTCCATGAATATTGGGGGTTGAAATGGAATTTTCTCGAATTATGGTAGTCAAAATAGGAAGGTCAACTTTCGAGTGGAATAAATTTTGCATAGAGACTCTAATTGAGGTGATTCTTGCATCGTTGGAAAGGTATGTGTGTAAAATAACACAAATATGTGGTGGTTAGGTGACAAAGTTTTACTCCATTTTTTTTAATGCCTCAAACTACTCCTGAAAGGTTTCATGCCTTAATTTTCCAAAATGGGTCCTGTAAGTAAAATTGGTCATGTGTCCTGATTCCTCCACTTTTTCCACTATGAAAGCTTGAATATGGATGAAAAATAATATAATGATCTAATCCAAATCACATTCTTAATAGACGAATATTACCAATTAAGTGAAAAAATTTGAAGGCCTTTATATAAAGTAAACGATTCCAATGCAATAATCATGACATGTCTTTATAGATATCATGCACCCCACTAAATATGAATTTTACATGATTTCATTCATTGAAAGATACATCTTCCTTTTCTCCAAGGAATACATGAAGTATATACCTTTTAAGTAATTATTTTGATAGCATCAACTAGAAATCAAATTGGAAGTGGAACTTGATCTCATGGAAAGTGTTTCCTATACCTTATATAACTAGAACGATTGGATTGATATAAAAAGGTCTAATCTTAGTCCTATACACAATAATTTTTTGTAGTGTCTCCATCATTTCATTATCCTCCCTCCAAGGAATTTCCTCATCACTAGGAGGAATATTATCCTCACTGTCATACTCAACATTATTAATACACACAACAAGAGAATGTAGACCATCAATGGCATTAAATTTTTTTATAAGAGGAATATAGTGTTCATGAGCAACATCATCATCAATATCTGTTAATTTTGGAAATAATGCCACACTATCTCATATCTGTTAGGTCCCTATATTACTAGTATAATCCCTTATTGTTGTTAGTGTAACCCCCTTATTGTTATTATTGTACCCCTGTAACCCCCATATTGTTATTATTGTGCCCTTAAATTATTATTGTTAGGTCGGCTAGGATTACATTGTGGCCCCATGGACTCCTATATATAGAAAGGAGGTTTTGTAATTTGAATCATGTAATGATTGTTCAATCATGTAATGTATTGGAGGTTGCCCCCTCGAAGTGGCTTATTTCTAAGGCATTGACATCTCTTTTCTTCTATTTTTGGAGCTGGTTTCCCAACATTTGGTATCAGAGCTTTGGATTCTAGGGTTTCGCTGCCCCAATCAAGTTATCGTGTAATTTTCGCTATAATTTTTTTTCTACGAAGGTTCAGAATCTGAAATTTTTAGAGTGCGAAGCCAAAATCCTGAGAAATATTGTCACAAAATTTAAGAGCTTGGTTCGAAATATTTTTGGAGATATGATCTGTGGAATTTAGGTCTTTTTGTAGGCTCCTGAATTTAACCTAAATAGGTCATCGTGGAATTTTTGCTATAAATTTGTTTCTACAAAGGTTAAGAAGCTAAAATTTTTAGGGAGAAAAGAATAACTCTGGAGGAATATTGTTGCAAAATGTCAGAGCTTGGTTCGCAATATTTTCGGAGATATGGTCTGTGGAAGTTAGGTCTTTTGCAGGCTCCCAAATTTCATCTCAAAGAGGTGATCATGGGAAAATCTTCATAACTCTCTCTCTGAGAATCAAATTGGAATTCTATAAAAAGTGGCCACAAGCACACGGATGGTAGTTTTTTCTATACCAATTTCAGAGTCGAAGGAGGAAACAATGAGATGTGGCAGGTCATACAATTTTTCTCTACTAAACCAGTCCATAATTAGGTCATCATAGGAGATTGGGCATAACTTTGTCTTCAAGAATCCAAATTAGGTCAGACTTGTGGCCTTAGAAAGAAGATTTAGAGGGCTACTTCAGGACCAAATTTCAGATATTGAAGATCCAAAATCACAGAGATAAATCATTTTCAATATCGAGCTCCTCAAAATTAAGAAAAAGGTGTGTATTTTTTTTCAAATTGCATAAGTCTTTTTTGAAAAATCAGTTCTAGGTGATTCCAAAGGACTATTGAGAATAGATATCAGTATTGAATTCTAAAATTCCTCCTAAAAATAATTCAACACCCATTAATCCTTTAGAAGGCTCTACTTCGACTCATGAAGATGAAGAAATGCAACATGAGATATCAAAAGTCCATGAGCAAGTGCACCAAATTTCGTTATCGCAAAGACCAAAAAAAAATGAAATGGATGGTTTGAAGAATGCCATGGAAGCTAAGATGGATGGCATGGAAGTTGGCATGGAAGCTAAGATGAATGAAATGGAATCTAATATAGATGTAAAAATGGAAAACGTGAAGAATGATCTAAAAGTAGACAGCAAAGGTTTGACAAAGTTGATACAACAAATGTTTCCTAATGGTGAAAAGATAGTAGAGGAAACTCATGATGAGAAAAAAATAAATGTTAATTGTGATTTCATAAAATCTAATGTTGGCAGGAAGAACCACCATATTCCAAAAATGGATATGAGGAAGCTTGATGGAAAGGATCTTGTAACATGGATACTACAGATGGAGCAATATTTTGATCTCAATAATGTGAAAAACACACAAAAGGTATGCATTGCAACTTTACATTTAGAACAAAATACATTTGTATGGTATCGATGGCTTTGATCCCATAAAAAAATTGTCACTTGGTCAATTTTTATGGAGGAAATGATAGCACATTATGAGGATACGAAGAGCAACACCTTCTTTAGCCAATTGATAAATCTAAAACAAAAGGGTTTAGTGGGGGAGCACATTGAGGACTTCCAAAAATTGAATATAAGAGTAACTGATATTCCAGAGGAACACAGGATTGATCTCTTCATAGGGACTTTAAAGGATAACATCCAACATGAAGTTCACGTTTTGGAACCTGATTCATTGGAGAAGGCATTCAAGTTGGCAAGAAAAATTGAATGTAAAATTCTAGCGACAAGGAAGCCTACCACTCACTTCTATAAAGAGGGAAGTGTTGCTACTCATAGATTTCCACAACCTACAAGGTTGACACCACAAAAATTGTCTATAAAGAGGGAAGTGTTGCTACTCATAGATTTCCACAACCTACAAGGTTGACACCACAAAAATTGGAAGAAAAAAGAGCAAAAGGGTTTTTTTATAGTTGTGATAGCAAATAGACTAATGGTCATAAGTGTGCTGAGAAGAAATTATTTTACATAGATTGTGAAGAGGAAGAAGAAAATGAACAAGAAGAGGATATACACCAGAAACTAACCCTAGAAGAGGAATAAATGAGTCTGACCATATCGTGTAATGCATTGGCAGTAATTACCACTTCTCAAACTCTCAAGATAGAAGGGCATATCAAGAATAAAAAGGTAATAATGTTGATTGATTCAGGTAGTACCCATAATTTTATTCATTTTAAGGTAGCCAAGGAATTGAATTATTTCCTATACCCAGCACCAAAATGTCAAGTGATGGTTGCAAATGGAGGAACTATAAATTGCTCTGGAAAATGCCATAATATCAAGCTAGCCATGGGGGAATATGTATTGAATATTCCAAAACTTTCCATTCCTATGGGAGGTGTTGATGTTTTACTAGGAGTACAATGGTTACAATCTTTGGGGACGGTAACTTTTAATTTTCAAGAAATTTTCTTGAAATTTTTTTCAGAAGGAAAGGAAGTCAAATTACGGGGTATTGCAGGGAAGTTGTGAAATATAATAAGCTCTAATGTCATGAGAAATCTTCTAAAGAAAGAACAATGAGGCATAATTGCACAATTATGCTCACTAGAAGTTCCAACATCAAAATCATCTATTTCTACAAATCTCCAAAAAGTCTTGGACAATCATTCTAGGGTTTTTGAAACTCCCAAAGGACTCCCAACTATTCATGATCATGATCATGCTATTCATTTGATTCCAAGAAGTGTTCCTACAAACATCAAGCCTTAAATATATCCTTATGTCCAAAAGAGAGAAATTGAACGTATGATTGTAGAAATTTTAGAGGCTGGTATAGTTCAACCTAGTTAAAGTTCTTTCTCTACTCCTGTAGTATTGGTGCACAAGAAGGATGGATCATGGCGCATGTGTCTGGATTATAGGGACTTAAATAAGATCACCATTAAATATAAATTTCCCATTCCTGTGATTGATGAATTATTGGATGAATTACATGGAGAAATTAATTTTACCAAGTTGGATCTTCGTTCAAGATATCATCAAATTAGAATGAAGACTGAAGATATTCCGAAAACAGTATTTCGAACTCATGAGGATCATTATGAATTTTTGGTCATGCCTTTTGGCCTTACCAATGCACCTTCTACATTTCAAGGCTTGATGAATTCCATTTTCAAACCCTTCCTTAGAAAAATTGTGCTAGTATTTTTTGATGATATACTAATCTACAGTAGGTCTTGGAAGGATCATGTTGAACATGTTGACAGGGTGCTCAAACTATTGAAGGAGAAACAATTATAAGAAAAAACATCCAAATGTTTCTTTGGAGTACAAGAGGTGGAATATCTGGGTCATATTGTATCTCACGAGGGTGTTAAGGTAGACCGTAACAAAATTAAATCCATTAAAGAATGGAAATTCCCCACAAACATAAAGTAGTTGTGAGTATTTCTCGGGTTAACAGGGTATTATTGAAAGTTTGTTAAGAATTATGGGAGAATAGAAGTACCTCTAACAAAACTATTGAAGAAAGATGCATTTTCATGGACTCCTGAAGCAACTAAGGCCTTTGAACATCTTAAAGAGTCAATGTGCCTAGCACCGGTCTTAGCTACGCCAGACTTCACAAAAAACTTTATTGTGGAATGTGATGCCTCAGGAAATGGAATTGGTGTTGTTTTAATGCAAGAAGGAAGACCCATTGCTTTTGAAAGTCGTCCAATCAAAGGAAAGTATTTACAGAAAGCTATTTATGAGAAAGAAATGTTAGAAATACTGCATGCACTAAAGAAATGGCGAACTTACCTAATGGGAAGACAATTCAAGGTAAAAACTGATCATGATAGTCTTAAACACTTTTTGGAACAAATACTATCTTCATAAGAGCAGCAAAAATGGGTCACAAAGATGTTGGTTTATGACTTTGAAATAATCTACAAAAAAGGGAAGCTAAATGTTGTTGCAGATGCACTTTCAAGAAAGGATGAAGAGGTGGAAGCATTTCTTTGTGCCATTTCTATTATCCAACTAGATTGGATAACCGAAGCAAGGGATGAATGGAAGAAGGACGAAGAAGTGCGGACACTCATTCAAAAGTTGTAGCAAGATCCTAGTACATCTGATACATTTAGTTGGAAAAATGATTCCTTATGGTACAAAGATTGCTTATATCTTTGTAAGAATTCCAACTAAAACAAAAGATTCTTTTGGAATTGCACACTTCTCCATTAGGAAGATACTCAGGATTTTTAAAAACTTACCACAGGGTGAAGAAAGAATTTTTTTGGGATGGCCTCAAATCTGATATTCAAAATTTTGTGGCGGAATGTTTGATTTTCCAGCAGAATAAAGTTGAGAAAATTAAGACCCCGGGTCTTCTACAACCTTTATCCATTCCAAGTCAACGTTGGGAGGATATTTCAATGGATTTTATCACAGGTTTACCTAAGTCTGAAGGAAAGAGTGTCATCATGGTGGTAGTTGATAGAATTACTAAGTATGCACACTGTTGTGCATTATCTCATCCATTTAAAGCAAGTACAGTTGCTACTACATTTATGGACACAATTCAAAAGCTACATGGAAGCCCAAGGGTTATTGTGAGCAACAGAGATCCTATTTTTACTGGAAATTTTTGGACGAACTTATTTTCTTGTTTGGGTACTCAATTAGCTCATAGCTCATCTTATCATCCTCAATCTGATGGTCAAACTGAGATAGTAAATAAATGATTGGAAGGATATCTTTGTTGTTTTGTATCTGATAAACAAAAACAATGGGTCAAGTGGTTACCTCTCGCTGAATGGTGGTATAACACCTCCTTCCATACTGTAGCAAAAATGACCCCATTTATGGCACTTTATCGATATCATCCACCATCCATCACATCATCTTTAAGAGAAAATTCGAAGGTTCAAGCAGTGGAATATCACATCGAGCATCAACAAGAAGTTCTCTAGCGCTTAAAGGATAACCTGAATTTGGCACAAAATCGAATGAAACAACAGGCAGATCAACGTCGCAGCGATAGAAGTTTTGATGTAGGATACTAGGTATTTTTACAGCTACAACCATACAAATAAATGTCCCTCAAGCAAGCTAAGAAGGATAATAAATTATCGCCAAAGTACTATGGTCCTTACAAGGTGTTTCAAAAGATTGGTACTATGGCATACAAATTGGAGCTTTCTGCTTCTTCACAAGTGCATCCAGTTTTCCATGTTTCATGCTTAAAGAAGGTTATAGGTGAAAATATTCCAGTTCAAACAATATTTCCAAAACTTGATGAGGAAGGAAAAATCATATTGGAACCTGAAGCGGTCATGGAAACAAGAACACGAAAGCTACGAAATCGATAAATTTCATAGTATCTCATAAAGTGGAAGAACTTACCCACTGAAGATTCTACATGGGAGGATGAGAATTTATACAAAAGTACCTAGAGCTACTCAAGCATTGAGAACAACACTTTTTGGAAGGAGAGGGTCATGTTAGGTCCTTATATTACTAGTATAGTCCCTTATTGTTGTTAGTGTAACCCCCTTATTGTTATTATTGTACCCTGTAACCCCCATATTGTTCTTATTGTTCCCTTAAATTATCATTGTTAGGTCGGCTAGGATTACATTGTGGCCCCATGGAATCCAATTTATAGAAAGGAGGTTTTGTAATTTGAATCATCCAAGAATTGTTCATTCATGTAATGTATTGGAGTTTTCCCCCTCGAAGTGGCTTATTTCTAAAGCGTTGATATCTCTTTTCTTCTATTTTTGGAGCTGGTTTCCAACAATATCTTTGCTGGACAAAAGGAATTGTAAATCTGATCTACATTTGGCTTGTCTTCTATTGATCTATTATTGTATTATTGCATTCTATCAACATTTTAATTTCAAGTTTATGTGATTGTTATTTTGTATTGGGCCTAAGAAAGATTGAATTAAAAGTTCATCAAGCATAGAACACCATCGTTATCTAAATTTAACATGGTTTCAGAGCTGAGGTGAAGAAAAATTCCAAGATTCCAAGCTAGTGTTAGAAGCTATATTTGAAGGAAGAAATCCTATCAAGGACAAATGGCCTCCTCAACCTTCAAGGGTTTCAAGGCTGATGATAAATTGAATGATAATTCTAATTATCATGCATGGAAGATGTCCTTGGATTTGGCGCTAGAAGATCAAGATGTCATTGACTATGTATATGGGAATATTCAAGAGCCTCCATAAAATGCAGCTGCTTCCACGAAGGCGAAGTATAGAAAAGGGGAAATTAAAGCAAAGATGATTATTCGGTATTCTATTCATAAGCACTTGCTTGCTTACATTTCTGATCTGAAGACATATAAGGAGATGTATGATAAGCTGGTGAGAATTTTCAAGGCTAGCAATGCTAATAAAATCCTCTTCTTTAAGAACCAATTGAATAATATCGAGAAGGGTAAGGATGAATCTATTCAATCCTATTTTATGAGGCTCACTGAAATCAGGAATAACCTCCTAGCTATTGGGGAAGCAATATTTGATAGAGAGATGGTTCTTATTGCACTTGGAGGTCTCCCCTGTGATTGGCATGTATTCAATACCACTATTCTCAATAATAATGTGATTCCTAATTTTGGTGAAATATTGATGAGATGCACTCAAGAGGAAACAAGAATGATGGAGTATGCCTCTAATAGTAATGGAAGTGAACCTACTGCCTTTGCCGCTCATGCAAAGAAGAAGACCCATGGTGGCCCGAGAAATCAAAACCATGGTAGAGCGGGGCCCAAAGGAAGGAAGGAAAGATGTTACACTTGTAACAAGTCCGGTCACTATGCAAGAGACTGCCCTCATATAAGGTAATCTCCCAAGGATGATGACAACAACAACTCAAGATGGAATGGAAGGAACAATAAGTTCCAAGGAAAAAGGAAGGCTCCCTATGATCGTAATGGAAATGGACAACCTTTCAAGAGGTCAAGAAATTCCAGGTACGATGAGTCTAATGTTGTTGATGTTGGGTGTGGAGCCTGATTATCTTGTTTATTTTGTATCACGACGTTGGACCCCTGTACCTTAATGGGGCGGAAATTCCACCCATGATTAAACGCTACCTAGGGGGTCTGGGGGGGCAGCTATGACTTTTGGAGCCCCCCCCCTGGCAGGGGGTTTCAGGGGCAGTGTCCTCGAATCTAAAAACAAATGTAAAATTTCCTTGTAAAAGTATAGTAATTTCTAGTCAATCTGGGCCGTTCATTAGGCAGATTATATGATGATATAAGTTATGTTTAGTTTAGGGTTTTTTTCCCTAGAAGGAAACCCCTCACTTTGTATGAGGGTATTGTATTGCGAATGTGTATTGTATGTGTATTCTCAGAGCAAGAAACAAAAAGGGAGACTGTGAGAGAGAACATAGGATATTACAACAAATCTGCTGTAGGTTGTGTCTCTTCATTTTGCTGGATAATAGAAAGGAAGGACTGGCTATTCGAGGTGGACGTAGCCCAAAATGGGTGAACAACATATATCTGTGTCTCTCTGGTTTTATGTGTTTTCAGTGCTTTTGTTTTCCACATATTTTATGTGTTGAATTTATATATAATATATAATTTTCTAACAACTAGTATCAAAGTCGAAGGTCTATTTGGCTGATAAACTTGCAGGAAAGAAGGATTCTTGGTTCGAGTGGGAGCAATGGCAGAAGATGATAAGTTTAGGGTCAAGAAATTTAACAGCCAAAACTTCTCGGTGTGGAAGATGCAGATGGAAGATTATCTATATCAGAAATATTTGAGCATAAAAACAAAGAAGCTGACAGTTATGATAGACACAAAATGGAAGATTCTTGATTGAAAGGCACTCGAAATAGTACGGTTGTGCCTCGTGGAATTGGTAGCCTTCAATATTTCGAAGTAAACAACAACATAGGTTTTGATTAAGGCATTGGCGAAACTATATGAAAAACCCTCGGCTTCAAACAAGGCATTTCTTATGAAACATTTATTTAATATGAAGATGTCGGAAGGTGGATCTGTTGCAGACCATTTAAATGATTTTAATATAGTTACCAATCAGTTAAGTTCTGTAGGGGTAAACTTTGATGATGAAGTTAGAGCTCTGTTATTTTTGTGCTCATTGCCAAAAATTTGGAATGGTTTATTTATGGTCATTAGTAACTCTGTCTCTGGATCTATTACTTTAAAGTTTGATGATGTTGTCGGTGCTATCCTTAGCAAGGAAATGTGACGGAAAAGCTCTGGTGAGACATTAGGTAATGCTTTGAGTGCAGAGTCTAGGGGAAGAAAAATGGAAAGAGGAAAGAGCTCAGGATATCGTCGTAAATCAAGGAAAGGCAGATCCAAGTCCAGATCGTGGATAGTGTGCTGGAAATGCGGAAAGAAAGGACATTTGAAGAAAGATTGTAGATCTCGGAAGGGAAAAGAAGGAGACTCACAGCAAGAAAACAATCATGAAGAAAATGTGACAGGTGATGTGTTACAATATGCTTTGATTCTTTCTTTCAAAAATGTTACTAATTCCTGGTTGGTAGATTCAAGGGCCTCATTCCATGCCACACCTGATAAGAAATATTTTCATGACTATGTTCAAGGATATTTTGGACCAGTCCATTTGGGTGATGATAAACTTTGTAAAATTGTTGGAATGGGTAAAGTTCTTGTAAAATAGAAGAATGGAAACCAATGGCTATTAAAGGAGGTAAGGCATGTTCCAGATCTAAAGAAAAATCTAATTTCAACAAGGCAGTTAGGCGGTGAAGGTTGTGTGATAACTTTCACAGATAAAAATTGGAAGGTCACCAAAGGAGCCCTGGTAATAAAAAAAGGTCAAAAGGTTGGTACATTATATTTATGCAATGGTATTTCTAACCTTGTTAATGCTTTAACTTCCAAAGGAGCATATGCAACATTATGGCATCATAGGCTCGGACACATGAGTGAGAAGGGGATGAATATTCTTCACTCAAGAAATTTGTTGCCAGGTTTGAAGAATGTTGATTTGGATTTATGTGAGAATTGTATTTATGGAAAACAAAAGAGAGTCAGATTTCTCAGAGTTGGAAAAGAAAAGAAGAGTGAAAAATTAGAGCTTGTGCATACAGATGTATGGGTACCTACTCAGGTATCATCTCTCGGTGGCTCTTGTTATTATGTTACTTTTATTAATGATGCAACTAGAAAAACTTGGATTTATTGTATTCAGAATAAATCTGATGTATTTGATACTTTCAAGAAATGGAAAGCTTTGGTTGAGATTGAGACAGGAAAGAAGTTGAAGTGTCTCAGATCAGACAATGGAGGTGAATATTGCAGCAAAGAGTTTGATAGGTGTTGAGCTTCAAAGATGTTTTTTCTCTTCCACCACATTCCACTTCATTTCCTTTGTCCATTATTAATTTCAGGCTTAAATGATCAATACGATTAGTTAAAATTTCTTTGAGATTGTATATAATGTCTAACTTGCTATGTTTTCATGATTTCCTTGTTGTAGTACTTTTTGACTACACCTAGCTACAGAATGCAGACATTCTGTAGCTAGTTTCCGATTCTGCAGCTGTCTTCATGTCTACGCAGGTTCGAGGTGTCATCTCAGGGAAAAACACATATGGTCGTATTCCACATCATTCCCTCATCATTTTTTTCTCCCCACGAAGTCCGAGTTAAAGTATTAAAGCAGTTATGCATGAAGAAGAGAGGCAGTTTCCTATCAAAACACGGACTCTACAGATGTCTGCAGTAAAGCACAAGACTGTTAATAAGAGTTTTAATTTGATTAGGAATGGGAAAGACACTTATCCATGTTTTTCTCAAGAAATATTTATGTAATTTCATTATAAGTATGACTCGGGAGACCGAGAAACTGTTGGTTAGATTTTTGTTTTCTGTTGCTAGATTTTGGAAGGTTGTGAATACTCTATTTTGAAGAATTTCTTCTTTAATGAAAGAGACATCATTTCATTGCACGAGCTGAGTCAATCTTGAGTAGATCCGCGTGCTGATTCGGTGGTAGAGGGCCCCTACTTCCCATGAAGCGTTATGCATTTGGTTTAGATAAGTAGCCGTAGCTTTGTTTCATTCTTAATTTAAATAGTTTTCTGAACTTTGCTTACATTGGATACTACAGTTTAGCTTTGTTCTCATGAAGTATTCCAAAATATCACTAATCAAGAATGAGGCATAATTTTAGCAATTTAGAACTTTACGTTTTTTTGTGTGTTCAATTGTAATTAGTTGTTACAGCTAGTCCTATTCTCATTAATCTCTTCCAAAATATCACTAAATCTGGATAAGACTTAGCTATAGTGTTTTGGTTTACCTGCGTATTGTTATGTTTTTATGCCCATTTGCACTGAATGATACAACCATACTTCTTTGTACAAGCTATTCCAAAATATCACTCATCTTGAACAAGACAAGGCTGTAGTATTTCATAGAATTAGCTGCATTTTAGCTCAGTCAATACTCTGGAGGTAGATGTCATTCTAGTTTAATTCTATCACAATATTCCAAGCTTGATAATGGTACTCTAGTTTAACTTTGTTCACTATATTAGTATCATTTTAGTTCAGTTCAAATTCATTTCAAGATAGATAATAGCACTCTAGTTTAGTCTTAGTTCACTGTATTAGCATTCTAGTTTAGTTGTTATCCATTGCATTTTAAATTGTATTAGTTGTTAAATTTAGATACCACAGTCTTCATTATCTACAAAAATTCTTTTGTTCTAACTTCATATTAATACATCATCATCTGGACAGAAGCTAGTAATATCAGTTTAAGGCCTTGAGTATTTTGCAACCTTTTTACAATTTCACAGACAAGCCTTCTCTCAAAGACTATTCTAAAAATAAATCTATAACTTTTGAATGAGGCCTAGTAGTGCTAAATTGAGTTGTAGAATAGAATTAGAAGTTATTTTAGAGTAGAAATCTTATTGTGCTACAAATTTTCTTTTCCAATTATGTTCCAATAAACCTTTAACCATGGATGAGATGTTGTAACATTGTAAGCTAATTGTTGACTTGGGAAAACCTCAATTGCACTAAAAACTTATCCTTTTATCAAGCTATTCCAAAATATCTCTAAATGAATGAATTGGATGAGTTCATGATATGGGTTACTGAGTTCATGTTGTGATTTTTTTCTTTGCTATGAGTCCTTATCAAGCTTTGCATTTTCTATCCTTTAGTGCACACCTAGTTTAGAATAGTTTCACTATGTTTTAGTGTAAAATTCTTAGCTCTTTTTCAACATAAAAACCATAAAACCAAAAACATCATAAAAACACTAAACACAACGTAGTGAGAAACAAATACCTAGGCACATATAGTGCACCACACTTCAGTAGTTTACTAGCCCTGGTTGACAATTAATGAACTAAATTTAGGAACACTAAGTTGAGCACAACATTTTGGCACCGTTGCCGGGGAAGTGTAACTAGGTAGCCTTGTTTCTTATCACCCAAAAAAAATGATATGCGTAGAAAAAGAGACTCAAGGGGTAGATTCATAAGACGCAGAAGCTTGATTCCTAAAACACCACTTGTATCACCAAGACCTAGAATAAATACACCTCCAACTCAAATCCACATTCCATCCTTTACTGATCCTAGACTTCTAGAGAACTTAAGATCAGATATTCCATTAAAAAGACCTTCTGCTTTACCCATTGAACCTGTCTTAGAAGGATATTCAGGAACCCCTGCTAGGGACATAAACTTTTCAACTTCTACTGAAGAATCAACTATGGCAGAAGAAGGGGGAGGAGGAGTTTTTAATGTAGAACACACACTATTTGGAGGGGGTAGAGGTAGAGGTAGAGGAGAAGGAGGTAGAGGTGTAGAAGGAGAAGGAGGTAGAGGAAGAGGTAGAAGAGAGATGGGAAGCTCTTTTGGGTTTCCTATAGTAGATGAAGAAACTAATGCAACTATGAAAAATATTTCACCCTATGTCCTTCCAAACTTTTATGGACTTAAAACTGAAGATCCTGAAACCTTCCTATTTGAATTTGAAGTACTATGTAGAACTTATGACTACTTACAAGATGCTCAAAAACCTAAACTATTTCCTTCAACATTGAAAGGAGCATCATTGAAGTGGTTTATGAGTTTGATCAACAGTTATATTAGGACATGGGAAGACATGAAACAAGAATTTCTAGAGAGGTATTTGGATTATTGTATGCCAGTCAATCATAAGGAGGAAGTGTTTAATATGCTACAAAAAGAAGATGAAAACTTGGAAGATTTGTTGGAGAGATTTCATTACAACATCAAAAGAGAAAAAATGGAAAACCTAGACCAAGACACTTTGAAAGCTCTCTTGTTGAAGACAATTAGGGATGAATGGTTAGATATCCTTAACATGATGGGAAAAGGGGATATATCTCAGCTCACATTACCTGAAATAGTTGAATTATGTATCAACCTTTCAAGAGGGAAATCTAAAACTTTAAAAGGACCAAGAGACCTTGCTCTTGCAAGGGCAAGTAAGTCTGCTTCTGGGACAGTAAGTAGGGAAGAAATAGGACATATGCTTGATGAATTCAAATCTGACATCTTAGGGAGTCTTAGTGAACAAATAGACACCCTTAAGTTACAAAACAAGAAAAAAGCTGAATCTGATGCTTTAGCAATCTTTTGTCCCAAATGTAGAAAGAAGCATGCCTTGAGAGAATGTCCTTTAGATGAAAAAGTTGTAGAGACCTGTGTGATTTGTTCAGAAAAACATGAGACCAAGAGTTTTCCTTCACTTCCTGGTCTTAAAGTTGTCTTTCAAGAAGATACTCCTACAAGTTCCACAGAATCTCTCAATTTTGTCTCTAGAAGGCCTTGGAAAGGACCTCAAACACAAGGATTTCATGATCAAATGTATAATCAACCCCCACCAAATTGGAATCCTTGGCAGCAACCTTGGCCCCAATTTCAAAATCAATCACAAGCTTGGGCACAAGGAGTACAAAATCCTTATGGAAGATATTCCCAGTACTATCAGTATCCACCATCCTATCCACCATATCCACATTTCCCTCCTCAACAAAATTTTCAACAAAATTTTCAACAAAATCCTCAAAATCCACAACATCAAAATCAACCACTTTCATTACCATTTCCTCATAAAACAAATCAGTTGCCTGCCCAACCCATACCAAACCCCAACAACAAAAATCCTCAGAACACCTATATGATAGAAGGACAACATTTTCCAACCTATTTTATTACTCCTCTATACCTTAGTGATGTTCAACTTAGGTTTGGAAGAATACTTGAAAAGAGGAAACCTTCTGTAATCATACAAGAGCAAGAAAATTCTGAGGAAGATTCTCTACGGGTAAATAAAAGTCTTGAAGAGAACACAACTTTCCAAGACTCAAATATTGAAAAATCAAAAAAAAAAGAACCAATAATTTCAACTCCTATATTAGAGCATCCATCAACATCCACTTCTACACCTCCCTTCCCAGAAAGATTACAAATTGATAGGGGTGTAGAAAAATAAATTATGGTGCCTAATTATGATTTCCTAGATGAGCTAAGAAATGTTTGTATTAAGATCCCATTATTTCAAGCCATCAAGGAAATTCCAATCTTAGAAAAAACAATAAAGGAGTTGAGCATGAAGAAAACAAGAAAAAGAATAAGAGAGATAAAGAAAATTCAACTAGCAGGAAAAATAGCAGATATCATGATGGGTAAGATTACTATTCCAAAGTATCTAGACCCAGGAAATCCAGTTGTAAAAATTCACATCAATGGAATTGAGATCCAAAACACACTCATTGATTTAGGAGCAGCAATCAATATCATGAGTAGACAAATCATGGATAAATTGAAACTTCCTAATCTTCTTTTTACACCCACATTATTACAATTAGCAGACAGATCTATGATCAAACCTGATGGGGTAATAGAAAACATTCCAATGTCCCTAGATTCTTGGGAGTATCCTGTGGATTTTATGATCCTAACTCCTAAGAATAATCTAGGAGGACACCCTATTATATTAGGAAGACCTAGGTTAGCTACAGCTAATGCTTTCATTAGTTGTAGATCCGGTGATATGTATATCTCTGATGGTAGTTCAACTAAGAAATTTACCTTGTATCCTCCAGCAAGAACAATTACAGAATTAGATGATACTCAATGGATAGAGGATGAATAAGACTTACAACCTCTCTTCACAATTTCAGAAATTAGTGAAGATAGCCAAATTCTGAATACCTTGGAAAACTTTGAATCCTTTTCGGAATATAAACATGAACAATTTCAAGAATAATCCAGCATTGAGCTTTTGTCATCAAGGCAGATGTCTCTCTATTCCATGGATAAATTTGGCAGCTCTACAATTGAGATATTTCCAGGCAAAACTTTAAACATAAACAAGAACCTAGAGAGATCTCAACAAGAAGAGCTAGTCAAGATATTACAGAGACATTCTTCTACATATGCATGGGAGTACACTGATATGAAAGGGATAAGCCCCAAGACTTTCACTCATCACATCTACATAGAGGAAAATTGTAAACCAATCAGACAACCTCAGAGAAGGATGAATCCAAATCTTAGGGAGATTGTTAAAGAAGAATTGCAGAAATTATTGAATGTCAACTTTATCTATCCTATTTCAGATAGTCAGTCGGTTTCTCCTTTGGTAATTGTGCCAAATAAAAATGGTAAATGGAGGGTATGTATTGACTACCGGGAATTAAATAAAGCTACTCTTAAAGATCATTTTCCCTTACCCTTCATAGATCAGGTGTTAGACACATTAGCTGGCAAAAATTACTCCTCATTTTTAGATGGGTTTAGTGGTTATAATCAAATCCAAGTAGCACTGGAAGATCAAGACAAAACCACATTTACCTGTCCTTGGGGTACCTATGCTTATCGAGTATTTCCATTTGGATTATGCAATGCACCTGCAACATTTCAAAGGGAAGTATTAGGAATCTTTTCAGATCTAATACATGATTGTGTAGAGGTATATATGGATGATTTCACAGTTTATGGAAACACATTTGAAGAAGCTTTAGAAAACTTGGAAAAAGTCTTAAAAATATGTAAAGAAGCAAATCTTTCACTAAGTCATGAAATTTTTTTTATGATGTTTACTAAAGGAATTGTTTTAGGACATCACATTTCAGGGGATGGGATTAGAGTTGATGAGTCAAAAGTTGAAGTCATCTCTAACTTATCTATTCCAAGTTGTCAAAAAGATATTAGGAGTTTTCTTGGATTTACAGGATATTATCGAAGGTTTATAGAAAACTTCACCAGGATAGCATCTCCACTTTTCAAATTACTTACCAAAGACTGTGAATTCAAGTGCAATTCTGATTGCCAGTTAGCCTTTGAGACCCCGAAAACAAAAATATCTGAAGCACCTATTTTAAGGGGACCTAACTGGAAGTTACCTTTTCATATTTCAACAGATGCCTCGGATACAGCTCTAGGAGCAGTATTGGGACAAAAAGACCTGATTCCTTATGCCATCTACTATACCAGTAAAAATTTGACCCCTTCAAAGTTAAACTATACTGTAACTGAAAAAGAGTTTTTAGTTGTTGTTCATGCCATAAACAAATTCAGACACTATATAACAAGCTATGAAACTTTTTTTCACACAGATCACTCTGCAATTAGATATTTAATGAACAAATCAATTACTACTGGCAGAGTCATAAGATGGTTATTGATTTTACAAGAATTCAACATTACCATTCTAGATAGGCCTGGAAAACAAAACACAATAGCTGATTTCCTATCTAGACTCCAAAACATCCAAGACAATACCCCAGTTGAAGATCAATTCCCTGATGAATATCTTTTTGCAATTTCTACTCAAACTCCTTGGTTTGCTAACATTGCTAATTATTTAGTTTCAGGGAAATTTCCTTCAATAATGAATGCAAGAGACAAAAGAAAGATCATTTATGACAGTCCAAAATAATCATGGGTTGCTAATGAGTTATATAAGACAGGTCCAGATTTTATCATTAGGAGATGTGTTCGGAAAGATGAGATGTCTGAGATTCTCAAGGCATGTCATGATGAACCTTGTGGCGGACACTTTGCTGATAAAAGGACAACCTACAAGATCCTTCATTTAGGATATTATTATCTATCCCTTTTTAAAGATGCTAAAGAGTATGTCAAAAGGTGTGACAGTTGCCAAAGGGTAGGGAAACCTTCTCCTTCAGGTGAGATGCCATTGCAACCTCAGGTACATATTGAACCTTTTGAAAAATGGGCTTTGGATTTTGCAGGACCTATTAGTCCTCCATCAAGACAATTGAAATATATATTAGTTTGCACTGATTTTGTTACCAAATGGGTAGAGGCCAAGACATTACTTTCTGCTACTGAAGCATCTGTAGTTAATTTTCTTTTTGAGGATATTTTTACTGGTTTTGGTGTCCCAAGGGAAATTGTTACAGATCAAGGAACTCAATTTAGATCAAGGCTAGTGGAACAAATGATGGAGAGGTACAAAATCAGACACATAAAATCTACTCCCTATCATCCACAAGCAAATGGTCAAGTGGAATCTACTAGTAAGGTCATTGAAGGGATCCTAACGAAGACTGTCCATTTACATAGAAGAGATTGGGTAGATAGGCTTCCTGAAGCCTTGTGGGCCTATAGAACTACAAGGAGAAGCACAACAGGCCATACTCCTTATGAACTTGTTTATGGAAAGCAAGTTTTGTTTCCCATAGAGTTCCAGATTCAAACTTTCAAAATGGCAGTTCGGCTATAACTTGATCTATCAGAGGCACAAAAGCATAGATTGGAGTAGATTAATGAATTGGATGAGATCAGACAAGATACAGTTTAGAAAACCAGTATAGTTCAACATCAAAGGACTAGATGGCATGATAATTACATCAAGGAAAAGAAATTCAAAGAAGGTGACTGGGCTCCTTTGTTTGATTCAAAGTTCAATGATTTCCAAGGTAAATTCCAAACACATTGGCTTGGGCCATATGAAATTATAATAATTTTTGACAATTGAGCAATAAAAATCAGGACAATAGATGAAGAAGAGGTCACTTTTCTTGTGAATGGTCATAGATTGAAGTTGTATCACAAACCACTCTCAAGAGAAGAATTTGTCAAGATATTCCAGGAAAGCAGTGATGTGAAGTTAATGAAGAAGAATTTTTCTTCTTCATCAACTTAATTAAATTTTCTAAAGTCAGATGATTGAAATAAATAAATAAAGTATAAACATGAAAACCAATCACTGATTGGCATGTTTATACAGAAAAGGTAGAGTGAAAATCAGAATCTTTCTAACACTCTATCTTTTCAAATCTGTTCTTTCTGCAAGCAGTTATTACAAAATCATAAGTGCAGATCCATTTCACATATGATCCATCTCACTCCATTCATCCATACTCCATTCTATTCATTCATCCACACTTCATTCATTTCACTCCATGGTCCACCTGATTTCCATCCTAGATTTTTAAGTTTGATGTTTTTCTGCAATTGAATAATACACATCATGAATTGCAGGCTACTTTTCATACTCCACTCCAGTTCATAAGTTGTGATCCATTTTACTCCAGTATTCACTTCATTCATATTCCATTACACCATATTCCATTATCCATTTTCACTCATTCCATACAACATTCCATTCATGCTCCAAACCATTCCATTTCATGTTTCAAGTCTTCTACAGGTACATTCTGCAATCAGTCAGACATTCTGCAGCTAATCAGACATTTTGTAGCCATACAGACATTCTGCAGCCAGAGATTCTGAAGGTATTGTCCAGTAATTATTTGATCTGCAACAAAATGATCCTGCATATCCATGATAACAAGAAAAATCAAGGGAGTTATGAAGACTCAAAAATTAATGATTTTCAGGGGAGAACAAAGCATATGAAGATCACAAAAATCAGAGGAAAGGCAAAGGTAAAAGTTATGAAATTATTATAATGACAGATCATGAAAAATTTTAGTATAGTTAAGCTATGTATAATTCAAAAATTTGTTTTAATTAATTTTGTTGATCATGCCTAACAAACCTCTCATAAAAGCTTTGGATAAAATTCCTTCTATTCCACCATTCCAAATCCCATATCTGATCATCATTTAAAAACTTAACAGTTAAAGTACTGAGGTGATTGGATTAGTCACGTCACTAGGCCAAAGCATTTAATGATGATTTTGAATTTCCTACAAAATATCTCCACGGTCTTTTCTTCCAAGATATTTCCCAACTCATTAATTCGTTTACATCACCCTCACCTCATTATATTCATTCCGTAACCACTCCATATCATCCTTTCCCGTAGCCAAATCTTAACCATTTCGTTCTGTAAAACAGAGGAAGCATCTGTGGGGCAAAAACATCTCTTTAACAGTCATTTTCACCATTAGCAGAGGAGCAGTAATTTGAATATTGGAAAGAAAAAAAGCTATGGGTCTCATAGTGAGGACTAAACCAGTTGGAACTAAGTACTTGGAGGGATATCCACAAATTAGAGAAATGTTACAGCAAGCCGGGTGGTTGCAATTTTTGGAGAAATTTAGTGGTTTGCACAAAGAGGTGACTAAAACATTTGCAAGGTCCTTCAATGGAGCCGAGGTCGAAATAGGAGACATTAAATTCACTATTACAGAGGCTTTCATTGCAGAGGCAACAGAACTACCTAGACAAGGAGAAAGGTGGTTCAAAAATAGAGAATTTCATAACGAGACATGGAAGCAAATACTCAAGTCACCAGGTATGGATGTTTCCATTTTTAAAAAGGGTATTCCTAGCTCAACATTAAAGAACAAGTGGAGGAACATGTTACTCATTTTGCAAAAAATTATCACTTTTGAAGGTAGATTTGGTACCTTCTATGTTTACCATATTCGGTTAATAATGCATTTCTTAGAAGAAGAAATCAACTTGCCCTTTTTCTTGCTTCATAGTTTAAAGAAAATGGCCTCAAGTGTTCAAAAGAGAGTTCAATTTCTGGAAACAACCTTATACCACCATGGTTTAGTCAAAATATTGATTGAACATCATTTGAGAAAAATGGGAGATAATTGGGATGAGTTCTTAGTGAGAAATAACTTTGAAGAACCCAAGAAACCTCCACCTGAAGACAAATCTACAAAAAGAAGCAGAAGATGGAAAACCTCCAAAACTGAAACTGAAACTGGTAAAACAATACAAGAGGATAGTGAAGAAATTATTTCTGAGAAATTGGCCCAAATTAAGAAGTAGCTTAAGAAAGAGAAGATAATAAGGAAATCTGCCAGAGAAAAAGGAGAAGGGCCATCTCAACCAAGACGGAGCCACAGACTTAGAGGGATACTAAAGAAAACAGAGGTTAGACAAACTGGAATAATAAACATTGAGGATGAAGAAACACCTGAGCATCAGTATGAGGAGGATTTTGATGAAGAAGCTCCTGAAATAGACCCAGCACAGCAAGAAATTTACAATTATGTTGAGACACTAGAGAAGAGAGCTTCAGAAAGTAGAGACAGAACTCCTAGTCCACCAAAATCTGCAATTGATATCCTAAAAAGAGATAAATATGAGTTAGAAGTACTCAATAGGCATATCAAGAATGAGAATGAAATTCTAAGGGAGCAGATTAAGATAAAAACTGATATGAACTCAACTTTGTCTCTTCAAATGCAAAAGTTGTACAAGGCCAGTGAAAAATTGAAAAAGAAAAATAAAAGGTTAACTAGGGCACTCATAAATTTGAGATTCAAGTTAGTCATAAGGAAGCCCAGAAGGCCATTAACTACCAGGCAAAGCAGAAGAAGAGGGTTGGATGTCCTTGCAGAGGTCTCAGAGTTCATGGAATAGTTGCATGAGGACATGCAAGAACTTAGCAGTGGGGGTATGTTGAGCTTCAAAGATGTTTTTTCTTTTCCACCACATTCCACTTCATTTCCTTTGTCCATTATTAATTTCAGGCTTAAATGATCAATAAGATTAGTTAAAATTGCTTTGAGATTGTATATAATGTCTAACTTGCTATGTTTTCATGATTTCGTTGTTGTAGTACTTTTTAACTACACCTAGCTACAGAATGCAGACATTCTGTAGCTAGTTGCCAATTCTGCAGCTGTCTTCATGTCTACGCAGGTTCCAGGTGTCATCTCAAGGAAAAAAACATATGTTCATATTCCACATCCTTCCCTCATCATTTGTTTCTCCCCACGAAGTCTGAGTTAAAGTATTAAAGTGGTTATGCACGAAGAAGAGAGGCAGTTTCCTATCAAAACACGGACTCTACAGATGTCCGCAGTAAAGAACAAGACTGTTAATAAGAGTTTTAATTTGATTAGGAATGGGAAAGACACTTATCCCTGTTTTTCTCAAGAAATAGTTATGTAATTTCATTATAAGTATGACTCGGGAGACCGAGAAACTGTTGGTTAGATTTTTGTTTTCTGTTGCTATATTTTGGAAGGCTGTGAATACTCTGTTTTGAAGAATTTCTCCTTTAATGAAAGAGACATCATTTCATTGCACGAGCTGAGTCAATCTTGAGTAGATCCGCATGTTGATCCGGTGGTAGAGGGCCCCTACTGCCCGTGAAGCGTTATGCATTTGGTTTAGATAAGTAGCCATAGCTTTGTTTCATTCTTAATTTAAATAGTTTTTTGAACTTTGCTTACATTGGATACTACAGTTTAGCTTTGTTCTCATGAAGTATTCCAAAATATCACTAATAAGGAATGAGGCATAATTGTAGAAATTTAGAACTTTACGTTTTTTTGTGTGTTCAATTGTAATTAGTTGTTACAGCTAGTCCTATTCTCATTAATCTCTTCCAAAATATCACTAAATATGGATAAGACTTAGCTGTAGTGTTTTGGTTTACCTGCGTATTGTTATGTTTTTATGCCCATTTGCACTGAATGATACAGCCAGACTTGTTTGTACAAGCTATTCCAAAATATCACTCATCTTGAACAATACAGGGTTGTAGTATTTCATAGAATTAGTTGCATTTTAGCTCAGTCAATACTCTGGAGGTAGATGTCATTCTAGTTTAATTCTATCACAATATTCCAAGCTTGATAATGGTAATCTGGTTTAACTTTGTTCACTTTATTAGTATCATTTTAGTTCAGTTCCAATTCATTTCAAGTTAGATAATAGCACTCTAGTTTAGTCTTAGTTCACTGTATTAGCATTCTAGTTTAGTTGTTATACTTTGCATTTTAAATTGTATTAGTTGTTAAATTTAGATACCACGGTCTTCATTATTTACAAAACTTCTTTTGTTCTAACTTCATATTAATACATCATCATCTGGACAGAAGCTAGTAATATCAGTTTAAGGCCTTGAGTATTTTGCAACTTTTTTTTACAATTTCACAGACAAGCCTTCTCTCAAAGACTATTCTAAAAAGAAATCTATAACTTTTGAATGAGGCCTAGTAGTGCTAAATTGAGTTGCAGAATAGAATTATAAGTTAGTTTAGAGTAGAAATCTTATTGTGCTACAAATTTTCTTTTCCAATTATGTTCCAATAAACCTTTAACCATGGATGAGATGCTGTAACATTGTAAGTTGATTGTTGACTTAGGAAAACCTCAATTGGACTAAAAACTTATCCTTTTCTCAAGCTATTCCAACATATCTATAAATGAATGAATTGGATGAGTTCATGATATGGGTTACTGAGTTCATGTTGTGATTTTTTTCTTTGCTATGAGTCCTTATCAAGCTTTGCATTTTCTGTCCTTAGTGCACACCTAGTTTAGAATAGTTTCACTCTGTTTTAGTGTAAAATTCTTAGCTCTTTTTCAACATAAAAACCATAAAACCAAAAACATCATAAAAACACTAAACACAACGTAGTGAGAAACAAATACCTAGGCACATATAGCGCACCACACTTCAGCAGTTTACTAGCCCTGGTTGACAATTAATGAACTAAATTTAGGAACACTAAGCTGAGCACAACATTTTGGCGCCGTTGCCGGGGAAGTGTAACTATGTAGCCTTGTTTCTTATCACCCAAAAACAATGATATGCATAGAGAAAGAGACTCAAGGGGTAGATTCATAAGACGCAGAAGCTTGATTCCTAGAACACCACTTGTTTCACCAAGACCTAGAATAAATAAACCTCCAGCTCAAATCCACATTCCATCCTTTACTGATCCTAGACTTCTAGAGAACTTAATATCAGATATTCCATTAGAAAGACCTTCTACTTTACCCATTGAACCTGTCTTAGAAGGAGATTCAGGAACCCCTGCTAGGGACATAAACTTTTCAACTTCTACAGAAGAATCAACTATGGCAGAAGAAGGGGGAGGAGGAGTTTTTAATGGAGAACACACACTATTTAGAGGGGGTAGAGGTAGAGGTAGAGGAGAAGGAGGTAGAGGTGTAGAAGGAGAAGGAGGCAGAAGAAGAGGTAGAAGAGAGATGGGAAGCTCTTTTGGGTTTCCTATAGTAGATGAAGAAACTAATGCAACTATGAAAAATATTTCACCCTCTGTCCTTCCAAACTTTTATGGACTTAAAACTGAAGATCCTGAAACCTTCCTATTTGAATTTGAAGTACTATGTAGAACTTATGACTACTTACAAGATGCTCAAAAACCTAAACTATTTCCTTCAACATTGAAAGGAGCAACATTGAAGTGGTTTATGAGTTTGATCAACAGTTCTATTAGGACATGGGAAGACATGAAACAAGCATTTCTAGAGAGTTATTTGGATTATTTTATGCTAGTCAATCATAAGGAGGAAGTGTTTAAGATGCTACAAAAAGAAGATGAAAACTTGGAAGATTTGTTGGAGAGATTTCATTACAACATCAAAAGAGCAAAAATGGAAAACCTATACCAAGACACTTTGAAAGCTCTCTTGTTGAAGACAATTAGGGATGAATGGTTAGATATACTTAACATGATGGGAAAAGGGGATATATCTCAGCTTACATTGCCTGAAATAGTTGAATTATGTATCAACCTTTCAAGAGGGAAATCTAAAACTGTAAAAGGACCAAGAGACCCTACTCTTGCAAGGGCAAGTAACTCTGCTTTTGGGACAGTAAGTAGGGTAGAAATAGGACATATGCTTGATGAGTTCACATCTGACATCTTAGGGAGTCTTAGTGAACAAATAGACACCCTTAAGTTACAAAACAAGCAAAAAGCTGAATCTGATGCCTTAGCAATCTTTTGTCTCAAATGTAGAAAGAAACATGCCTTGAGAGAGTGCCCTTTGGATACCAAAGTTGTAGAGACTTGTGTCATTTTTTCATAAAAACATGAGACCAAGAGTTGTCCTTCACTTCCTGGTCTTAAAGATGTCTTTCAAGAAGATACTCCTACAAGTTCCACAGAATATCTCAATTTTGTCTCTAGAAGGCCTTGGCAAGGACCTCAAACACAAGGATTTCATGATCAAATGTATAATCAACCCCCACCAAATTGGAATCCTTGGCAGCAACCTTGACCCCAATTTCAAAATAAATCACAAGCTTGGGCACAAGGAGTTCAAAATCCTTATGGAAGATATTCCCAGTACTATCAGTATCCACCATATCCACATTTCCCTCCTCAACAAAATTTTCAACAAAATGCTCAACAAAATCCTCAAAATCCACAACATCAAAATCAACCACTTTCATTACCATTTCCTCAGAAAACAAATCAGTTTCCTGCCCAACCCATACCAAACCCCAACAACAAAAATCCTCAGAACACCTATATGATAGAAGGACAACATTTTCCAACCTATTTTATTACTCCTCTAGACCTTAGTGATGTTCAACTTAGGTTTGGAAGAATACTTGAAAAGAGGAAACCTTCTTTAATGCTACAAGAGCAAGACAAATCTGAGGAAGATTCTCTACAAGTAAATAAAAGTCTTGAAGAGAACACAACTTTCCAAGACTCAAATATTGAAAAATCAAAACAAAAAGAACCAATAATTTCAACTCCTATATTAGAGCATCCATCAACATCCACTTCTACACCTCCCTTCCCAGAAAGATTACAAATTGATAGGGGTGTAGAAAAAAAAATCATGGTGCCTAATTATGATTTCCTAGATGAGTTGAGAAATGTTTGTATTAAGATCCCATTATTGCAAGCCATCAAGGAAATTCCAATCTTAGCAAAAACAATAATGGAGTTGAGCATGAAGAAAACAAGAAAAAGAATAAGAGAGATAAAGAAAATTCAACTGGCAGGAAAAATAACAGATATCATGATGGGTAAGATTGCTATTCCAAAGTATCTAGACCTAGGAAATCCAGTTGTCAAAATTCACATCAATGGAATTGAGATCCAAAACACACTCATTGATTTAGGAGCAGCAATCAATATCATGAGTAGACAAATCATGGATAAACCAAAACTTCCTAATCTTCTTTTTACACCCACATTATTACAATTAGCAGACAGATCTATGATTAAACCTGATGGGGTAATAGAATACATTCCAATGTCCCTATATTCTTGGGAGTATCCTGTGGATTTTATGATCCTAACTCCTAAGAATAATCTAGGAGGACACCCTATTATATTAGGAAGACCTTGGTTAACTACAGTTGATGCTTTCATTAGTTGTAGATCCGGTGATATGTATATCTTTGATGGTAGTTCAACTAAGAAATTTACCTTGTATCCTCCAGCAAGAACAATTACAGAATTAGATGATACTCAATGGATAGAGGATGAAGAAGACTTACAACCTCTCTTCACAATTTCAGAAATTAGTGAAGATAGCCAGATTCTGAATACCTTGGAAAACTTTGAATCCTCTTCGGAATATAAACATGAACAATTTCAAGAAGAATCCAACATTGAGTTTTTTTCATCAAGGCAGATGTCTCTCTATTCCATGGATAAATTTGGCAACTCTACAATTGAGATATTTCCAGGCAAAACTTTAAACATAAACAAGAACCTAGAGAAATCTCAACAAGAAGAGCTAGTCAAGATATTACAGAGACATTCTTCCGCATATGCATGGGAGTACACTGATATGAAAGGGATAAGCCCCAAGACTTGCACTCATCACATCTACATAGAGGAAAATTGTAAACCAATCAGACAACCTCAGAGAAGGATGAATCCAAATCTTAGGGAGATTGTTAAAGAAGAATTGCAGAAATTATTGAATGTCAAATTTATCTATCCTATTTCAGATAGTCAGTGGGTTTCTCCTTTGGTAATTGTGCCAAAGAAAAATGGTAAATGGAGGGTATGTATTGACTACCAGGAATTAAACAAAGCTACTCTTAAAGATCATTTTCCCTTACCTTTCATAGATCAGGTGTTAGATACATTAGCTAGCAAAAAGTACTTTTCATTTCTAGATGGGTTTAGTGGTTATAACCAAATTCAAGTAGCACTTGAAGATCAAGACAAAACCACATTTACCGGTCCTTGGGATACCTATGCTTACTGAGTATTGCCATTTGGACTATGCAATGCACCCGCAACATTTCAAAGGGAAGTACTAGGAATCTTTTCAGATCTAATACATGATTGTGTAGAGGTATATATGGATGATTTCACAGTTTATGGAAACACATTTGAAGAAGCTTTAGAAAACTTGGAAAAAGTCTTAAAAAGATGTAAAGAAGCAAATCTTTCACTAAGTCATGAAATTTTTTTTATGATGTTTATTGAAGGAATTTTTTTAGGACATCACAATTCAGGGGATGGGATTAGAGTTGATGAGTCCAAAGTTGAAGTCATCTCTAACTTATCTATACCAAGTTGTCAAAAATATGTTAGGAGTTTTCTTGGATTTACAGGATATTATCGAAGGTTTATAGAAAACTTCACCACGATAGCATCTCCACTTTTCAAATTACTTACCAAAGACTGTGAATTCAAGTGGAATTCTGATTTCCAGTTAGCCTTTGAGACCCTGAAAACAAAAATCTCTGAAGCACCTACTTTAAGGGGACCTAACTGGAAGTTACCTTTTCATATTTCAACAGATGCCTCGGATACAGCTCTAGGAGCAGTATTGGGACAAAAAGACCTAATTCCTTGTGCCATCTACTATACCAGTAAAAATTTGACCCCTTCAGAGTTAAAATATATTGTAACTGAAAAAGAGTTTTTAGTTGTTGTTCATGCCATAAACAAATTCAGACACTATATAACAGGCTATGAAACTTTTTCTCACAGAGATCACTCTGCAATTAGATATTTAATGAACAAATCAATTACTACTGGCAGAGTAATAAGATGGTTATTGATTTTACAAGAATTCAACATTACCATTCTAGATAGGCCTGGAAAACAAAACACAGTAGTTGATTTCCTATCTAGACTCCAAAACATCCAAGACAATACCCCAGTTGAAGATCAATATCCTTGGTTTGCTGACATTGCTAATTATTTAGTTTCAGGGAAATTTCCTTCAATAATGAATGCAAGAGACAAAAGAAAGATCATTTATGACAGTGCAAAATATTCATGGGTTTCTAATGAGTTATACAAGACAGGTCCAGATTTTATCATTAGGAGATGTGTTTGGGAAGATGAGATGCCTGAGATTCTCAAGGCATGTCATGATGAACCTTGTGGCAGACACTTTGCTGATAAAAGGATAGCCTACAAGATCCTTCATTTAGGATATTATTGGCCATCCCTTTTTAAAGATGCTAAAGAGTATGTCAAAAGGTGTGACAGTTGCCAAAGGGTAGGGAAACCTTCTCCTTCAGGTGAGATGCCATTGCAGCCTCAGGTACATATTGAACCTTTTGAAAAATGGGCTTTGGATTTTGTACGACCTATTAGTCCTCCATCAAGACAAAAGAAATATATATTAGTTTGCACTGATTTTGTTACCAAATGGGTAGAGGCCAAGCCATTACTTTCTGCTACTGAAGCATCTGTAGTTAATTTTCTTTTTGAGTATATTTTTACTAGTTTTGGTGTCCCAAGGGAAATTTTTACAGATCAAGGAGCTCAATTTACATCAAATCTAGTGGAACAAATGATGGAGAGGTACAAAATCAGACACAGAAAATCTACTCCCTATCATCCACAAGCAAATGGTCAAGTGGAATCTACTAATAAGGTCATTGAAGGGATCCTAACGAAGATTGTCCATTTACATAGAAGAGATTGGGTAGATAGGCTTCCTGAAGCCTTGTGGGCCTATAGAACTACATGGAGAAGCACAACAGACCATACTCCTTATGAACTTGTTTATGGAAAGAAAGTTTTGTTTCCCATAGAGTTCTAGATTCAAACTTTCAAAATGGCAGTTCAGCTAGGACTTGATCTATCAGAGGCACAAAAACACAGATTGGAGAAGATTAATGAATTGGATGAGATCAGACAAGATGCAGTTCAGAAAACAAGTATAGTCCAACATCAAAGGACTAGATGGCATGATAAGTACATCAAGGAAAAGAAATTCAAAGAAGGTGACTGGGCTCTCTTGTTTGATTCAAAGTTCAAGGATTTCCAAGGTAAATTCCAAACACATTGTCTTGGGCCATATGAAATTATAAGAATTTTTGACAATGGAGCAATAAAAATTAGGACAATAGATGAAGAAGAGGTCACTTTTCTTGTGAATGGTCATAGATTGAAGCTGTATCACAAACCACTCTCAAGAGAAGAATTTGTCAAGAGATTCCAGGAAAATAGTGATGTGAAGTTAATGAAGAAGAATTTTTCTTCTTCATCAACTTAATTAAATTTTCTGAAGTCAGATGATTGAAAAAAAAATAAAAATAAAAAATAAAATAAATAAATAAATAAAGTTTAAACATGAAAACCAATCACTAATTGGCATGTTTATACAGAAAAGGTGGAGTGAAAATTAGAATCTTTCTGACACTCTAGATTTTCAAATCTGTTCTTTCTACAAGCAGTTATTACAAAATCATAAGTGCAGATCCATTTCACTTATGATCCATCTCACTCCATTCATCCATACTCCATTTCATTCATTCATCCACACTTCATTCATTTCACTCCATGGTCCACCTCATTTCCATCCTAGATTTTTAAGTTTGATGTTTTTCTGCAATTGAATAATACACATCATGAATTGTAGGCTACTTTTCATACTCCACTCCACTTCATAAGTTGTGATCCATTTTACTCCATTATTCACTTCATTCATATTCCATTACACCATATTTCATTATCCATTTTCACTCATTCCATACAACATTCCATTCATGCTCCAAACCATTCCATTTCATGTTTCAAGTCTTCTACAGGTACATTCTGCAATCAGTCAGACATTCTGTAGCTAATCAGACATTCTGCAGCCATACAGACATTCTGTAGCCAAAGATCCTGAAGGTACTGTCCAGTAATTATTTGATCTGCAACAAAATGATCCTGCATATCCATGACAACAAGAAAAATCAAGGGAGTTATGAAGACTCAAAAATTAATGATTTTCAGGGGAGAACAAAGCATATGAAGATCACAAAAATTAGAGGAAAGGAAAAGGTAAAAGTTATGAAATTATTATAATGACAGATCATGAAAAATTTTAGTATAGTTAAGTTATGTATAATTCAAAAAGTTGTTTTAATTAATTGTGTTGATCATGCCTAACAAACCTCTCATAAAAGCTTTGGATAAAATTCCTTCTATTCCGCCATTCCAAATCCCATATCTAATCATCATTTTAAAACTTAACGGTTAAAGTACTGAGGTGATTGGATTAGTCACGTCACTAGGCCAAAGAATTTAATGATGATTTTGAATTTCCTACGAAATATCTCCGCGGTCTTTTCTTCCAAGATATTTCCCAACTCATTAATTCGTTTACATCACCCTCACCTCATTATATTCATTCCGTAACCACTCCATATCATCCTTTCCCATAGCCAAATCTTAACCATTTCGGTCTGTAAAAAAGAGGAAGCATCTGTGGGGCAAAAACATCTCTTTAATAGTAATTTTCACCGTGAGCAGAGGAGCAGTAATTTGAAGATTGGAAAGAAAAAAACTATGGGTCTCATAGTGAGGACTGAACCGGTTGGAACTAAGTACTTGGAGGGATATCCACAACTCAGAGAAATGTTACGTCAAGCCGGGTGGTTGCAATTTTTGGAGAAATTTAGTGGTTTTCACAAAGAGGTGACTAAAACATTTGCAAGGTCCTTCAATGGAGCCGAGGTCGAAATAGGAGACATTAAATTCACTGTTACAGAGGCTTTCATTGCAGAGGCAACAAAACTACCTAGACAAGGAGAAAGGTGGTTCAAAAATAGAGAATTTCATAACGAGACATGGAAGCAAATACTCAAGTCACTAGGTATGGATGTTTCCATTTTTAAAAAGGGTATTCCTAGCTCGGCATTAAAGAATAAGTGGAGGAACATGTTACTCATTTTGCAAAAAATTATCACTTGTGAAGGTAGATTTGGTACCTTCTATGTTTACCATATTTGGTTAATGATGCATTTCTTAGAAGAAGAAATCAACTTGCCCTTTTTCTTGCTTCATAGTTTAAAGAAAATGGCCTCAAGTGTTCAAAAGAGAGTTCAATTTCTGGAAACAACCTTATACCACCATGGTTTAGTCAAAATATTGATTGAACATCATTTGAGAAAAATGGGAGATAATTGGGATGAGTTCTTAGTGAGAAATCACTTTGAAGAACCCAAGGAACCTCCACCTGAAGACAAATCTACAAAAAGAAGCAGAAGATGGAAAACCTCCAAAACTAAAACTAAAACTGGTAAAACAATACAAGAGGATAGTGAAGAAATGATTTCTGAGAAATTGGCCCAAATTAAGAAGAAGATTAAGAAAGAGAAGATAATAAGGAAATCTGCCAGAGAAAAAGGAGAAGGGCCATCTCAACCAAGACGGAGCCACAGACTTAGAGGGATACTAAAGAAAACAGAGGTTAGAAAAACTGGAATAATAAACATTGAGGATGAAGAAACACCTGAGCATCAGTATGAGGAGGATTTTGATGAAGAAGCTCCTAAAATAGACCCAGCACAGCAAGAAATTTACAATTATGTTGAGACACTAGAGAAGAGAGCTTCAGAAAGTAGAGACAGAACTCCTAGTCCACCAAAATCTGCAATTGATATCCTAAGAAGAGATAAATATGAGTTAGAAGTACTCAATAGGCATATCAAGAATGAGAATGAAATTCTAAGGGAGCAGGTTAAGCTGAAAACTGATATGAATTCAACTCTGTCTCTACAAATGCAAAAGTTGTACAAGGCCAGTGAAAAATTGAAGAAGAAAAATAAAAAGTTAACCAGGGCACTCACAAATTTAAGATTCAAGTTAGTCATAAGGAAGCCCAGAAGGCCTTTGACTGCCAGGCAAAGCAGAAGAAGAGGGTTGGATGTCCTTGCAGAGGTCTCAGAGTTCATGGAATAGTTGCATGAGGACATGCAAGAACCTAGCAGTGGGGGTATGTTGAGCTTCAAAGATGTTCTTCTCTTCCACCACATTCCACTTCATTTCCTTTGTCCATTATTAATTTCAGGCTTAAATGATCAATAATATTAGTTAAAATTGCTTTGAGATTGTATATAATGTCTAACTTGCTATGTTTTCATGATTTCGTTGTTGTAGTACTTTTTGACTACACCTAGCTACAGAATGCAGACATTTTGTAGCTAGTTGCCGATTCTGCAGCTGTCTTCATGTCTACGCAGGTTCCAGGTGTCATCTCAGGGAAAAACACATATGGTCGTATTCCACATCATTCCCTCATCATTTGTTGCTCCCCACGAAGTCTGAGTTAAAGTATCAAAGCGGTTATGCACGAAGAAGAGAGGCATTTCCTATCAAAACACGGACTCTACAGATGTCCGCAGTAAAGCACAAGACTGTTAATAAGAGTTTTAATTTGATTAGGAATGGGAAAGACACTTATCCATGTTTTTCTCAAGAATTAGTTATGTAATTTCATTATAAGTATGACTTGGGAGACCGAGAAACTGTTGGTTAGATTTTGTTTTTGTTGCTAGATTTTGGAAGGCCGTAAATACTCTGTTTTGAAGAATTTCTCCTTTAATGAAAGAGACATCAATTTATTACACAAGCTGAGTCAATATTGAGTAGATCCGCGTGCTGATCCGGTGGTAGAGGGCCCCTACTGCCCGTGAAGCGTTATGCATTTGGTTTAGATAAGTAGTCGTAGCTTTGTTTCATTCTCAATTTAAATAGTTTTCTGAACTTTGCTTACATTGGATACTACAGTTTAGCTTTGTTCTCATGAAGTATTCCAAAAGATCACTAATCCGGAATGAGGCATAATTGTAGAAATTTAGAACTTTACGTTTTTGTGTTCAATTGTAATTAGTTGCTATAGCTAGTCCTATTCTCATTAATCTCTTCCAAAATATCACTAACTCTGGATAAGACTTAGCTGTAGTGTTTTGGTTTACCTGCGTATTGTTATGTTTTTATGCCCATTTGCACTGAATGATACAGCCAGACTTGTTTGTACAAACTATTCCAAAATATCACTCATCTTGAACAAGACAGGGCTGTAGTATTTCATAGAATTAGTTGCATTTTGGTTCAGTTGAAATACTCCGGAGGTAGATGTCATTCTATTTTAATTCTGTCACTATATTTCAAGCTTGATAATTTTACTCTAGTTTAACTTTGTTCACTGTATTAGTATCATTCTAGTTCAGTTCCAATTCATTTCAAGTTAGATAATAGCACTCTAGTTTAGTCTTAGTTCATTGTATTAGCATTCTAGTTTAGTTGTTATCCATTGCATTTTAAATTGTATTAGTTGTTAAATTTAGATACCACGGTCTTCATTATTTACAAAATATTCTTGTTTTGAATTCCTATTAATACATCATCATATGGACAAGAACTATCAATAACAGTTTAAGGCCTTGAGTATTTTGCAACCTTTTTACAATTTCACAAACAAGCCTTTTCTCAAAGACTATTCTAAAAAGAAATCTATAACTTTTGAATGAGGCCTAGTGGTGCTAAATTGAGTTGCAGAATAGAATTAGAAGTTAGTTTAGAGTAGAAATATTATTGTGCTACAAATTTTCTTTTCCAATTATGTTCCAATAAACCTTTAACCATGGATGAGATGTTGTAACATTGTAAGTTGATTGTTGACTTAGGAAAACCTCAATTGCACTAAAAACTTATCCTTTTCTCAAGGTATTCCAACATATCTCTAAATGAATGAATTGGATGAGTTCATGATATGGGTTACTGAGTTCATGTTGTGATTTGTTTCTTTGCTATGAGTCCTTATCAAGCTTTTCATTTTCTGTCCTTTAGTGCACACCTAGTTTAGAATAGTTTCACTCTGTTTTAGTGTAAACTTCTTAGCTCTTTTTCAACATAAAAACCATAAAACAAAAAACATCATAAAAACACTAAACACAACGTAGTGAGAAACATATACCTAGGCACATACAGTGCACCACACTTCAGCAGTTTACTAGCCCTGGTTGACAATTAATGACCTCAATTTAGGAACACTAAGTTGAGCACAACAGGAAGCTACAACCCTTTTACCTCGAAAAGAGCTAAAAACTTCCACTTGGCGACTCCACAATCCTAAATAGACCTTAAGACTCCATTGGGAAGAACCCTGATCATCATAATATTATTCAAACTCAGTTAGAGGAATGTAGGATTCAAATTTAGGTAAACAGGTTAGTTAACCATTCAAAGACTGTCATATCTGGTTGAACTTTTCTTGTTTATTTGGGTCTTAAAAACACAACATAGTGGCTCCTAGAAAGATTCACACTAGAGCCTATCCTGACCCTGATCCACCTGAGGTAGTTGATAACACAGAAAGTATCCTTAGGAACTCTCCTAAGATTAATTTATCAACTGTTTTCAGATCACCGTTGAGAGCTAACTCAGTCCCTGAAAACCTTTTAGATCTACAAAAATCTCAAGCTGATTTAGTAAATCCATTTAGAACTAGGTCTCTTGGTGATTTAGATCAGTTAGATTCTGAGTCTTCACTATCATCCCCAGACACTAGTAAACCTCTTGGTAGCAGAGAAACAACACCTCCTGATTTGCATTTTCTTCACAATTTAGGTGTCTCTCATCCAAGATCAGCTCAGCAATCTATTCCTGGTTCATCCACTTCTACTCACCCTACATCCACTGTCCAAACCACCCCACTTCAGCCCACTATTCCTCTTGTGAACCCACCTCCACCACATATCATGGCAACATGGTACGCTCCTTTAGTCCTTCCTGCACCACTAGTCAATCTTCCACAGGACTATCAATCCAAAATCCCATTATATGATGCTAGCAATGCTACATCTGCATCACAACATGTGGACAAGATGAATGAATACTTTGACAGAAATGAAATTGATGATGATTCTGTCAAGCTTAGATTATTTTCTCAGAGCTTAGGGGGAGAAGTGAGGAAATGGTTCAAAGTTTTAACCCCCCATAGTATCCGTGATCTACAAGCCTTCCATCAAACATTCTTAAACAAATGGGAAGTAAAGAAAAACCATCTCCAAGTCCTTTCTAACTATAAGAATCTCCATAGAGGCACTGGGGAAAGTGTGCAAGCTTATTGCACTAGATTCAATAGTGTGTATAATGCACTTTCCCCAGAACTAAAACCTCCACAAGGCTCAACTCTAAACAAGTTTCCTGAAGGGTTTGACCCTGAGATGGCCTATCAGCTGAGAGAGAGAGATTTTGCAACTCTTGAAGATATGCAAAAGGGTGCTCTTTCTGTGGAAGTCAACTTGATAGAGAAAAGAGCAAGAATGAAAATTGAAAAGAGGGTGTCCTTTAGAGAGGAAAATGCCCCTTCTACTTCCAACTCAAAAATGGAAAAAATGATGGAGGAGATGATGAAGAAAATGAGCATCCTTGAGAGAGCACAAGCAAGTCAAAACCAAAATGCTCCTCAAAACAAAAACTAGAACCAGAATTAGAATTTTAGAAGGAACCAACCTCCAAATAGACCTAGGGAAGATGATCAACAGATCACTCCTCCCTTTTATCAAAATTATATAAGTGAGGTTGAGGAAACAGAGGAGATAACAGAGGAAGATGATATCAACATGTTGGGAGGAGATAATGATGAATTTGAGATTCATTTTGATAAGGAACAAGGTCTTCATACCCCTTATGATGACAACAAAGATGATAGTGTAAGTTATTTTCAGGACATGGAAAATATCATCATAGAGCCTCAAAAAGAATATGACCTTAGAAGCAAAACCAGTCAAAAAACTCCCAACGCCAAAACCTCTGACAAATATTCACAAAACAACACTACAACCAAGCCTAAAATTGTCAAACAAAAGGATAAAACAGTAGCTGTGAATTCTGATAGAGATAGAGAGAAAGGCACTCAAAACAAAGAAAAGCAGAGTGCGGACATTAGTAGTACTACCACTTCAGCTAGTACTCCTGTTAAGACCATTTTGTTAAAAACAAGTAGAACAAATCAGCTAGCTGATGTAGCTGATAAAGGGACAACTAATAAGGCTGAGACAAGTTCATCAAAGAACCAGATTCTTTTCAGCCTAGAGCAGGAAATTTCAAAGATCAAAATCTCTATTCCCCTGACTGAGTTAGCTGCCCAGGATGTATATAGGACCCAAATTTTGAAGGCTTTAAATATTGAGGATAATAATGACTCAGTCAATCTTAATGATGACCAGCTAGAGCTTATTTTTGGTCCTAAGATTGAAGGTATATATCAAGAGGGACCTGTACCTCCCTTTTATGTGAGTTTTAATGTTCATGACAAGATCCTGCATAATGCTATGCATGACTCTGGAGCCTCGCACAACCTTATGCCAAAGGTGATAATGGAAAGGCTTGGATTAGAAATAACCAGACCTTACAAGGATTTATATTCTTTTGATTCAAACAGAGTAGAGTGCCTTGGCCTGATCAAAGATCTTTGTGTGACTTTAACCCAAATCCCAGCCAAGTGCATGGTAATGGATTTTGTGGTGGCTGATGTGCCTCCTAAGGATGGCATGTTATTGTCAATATCATGGGGTGCCAAGCTGCAAGGTACCATACAGATGGATGGGACATATGCCACTATTCCTGTTTTTAGCTAGCTCAAAAGACTGTATAGAGAGTCACACATGAAATTCATGGTCAGTAGCCCAGAAAAGCCTGAAAATTCTCCCATTTATTCTATCCATACTGACCTGGATTTGTTTATCTTCTGCAATAATGAGTCCACAAAACAGTCAGAGCCAGAACGCAGTGACTCAGATAAACAGTTAGAGACCCCAAATCTGGAAATAAATGCAGTTCTAGATATGGAAGAAAACGAGAGAGAAACTTTGGAACAGTGCGTTGAAACAACGGACCAGAATGAAAAAAGCCAAGATGGCAAAAAACAGACTACCCCTCATGCTCAGCTCCATGACAAATCTGAGGAGGTGAAACAAATACAACTAAGTGCCGAGATTTCACAACAACCCTTGAGCACGTTGGTTGAAGGGGACAATAACCAAGACGAAACCAAAAATAGTCCTCTGTGGAGTATGTATTTTGATGGGTCATGCACTAAGAACAATGCTGGTGCAGGTGTTTAGATTACCAACACTGAAAACAACCACATAGAAAACATTTCCTGCAAATTAAACTTTTAGTGTTCCAATAACATAGCATAATATGAATCCCTTCTCTTAGGCTTACATCTGTTGAAAAAGTTAGGAGCCACAAGAATTAATGTGTATGGGGATTCAGAACTAGTCATCAAGCAAGTCAATGGGGAATATAATGCAAATCATCCTACACTTAAAGCTTACTGAAACGATGTCATGGACCTTTTAAAAACTTTTGAGGATTCCAAATTTATTTTTGTTCCAAGAAAAAGAAATATTTCCGCACACAATTTAGCTTTTGCGGCTAGAACATGCTTAGCGCCAGTTGGAACCAAAGAATGTGCAACTCAAATTAATTTTAGACCAACGGTGCCAGATAACGAAAAATATTGGCAGGTCTTTGAGGGTGACAAACAGATAGAGGATTTTCTGTTGGGCAGGAATGAATTTGAGTCATCTGATTCGGATTCTAAATTTGATGAAAATCGCCTAAAAAAAAAGCCTCCTGAAAAAGAAAAACCATCTGGTCCCGTAGAAATCAACATGTTAAATAAAGGACTTGACACTCATACTGAAGAATGCAAAGACACAGAAAACGAAGACGTTGAGGTATTATCGTCAAAAGACAAGAGCATACCTAGGGGACTAGCACCATTAGAAGACCTCTTTGATTTTAACGATGTAGCAAAGAAACCCACCATAGAATACAAAGAGTCTGACGTCGAGGAATGCAACATAGGCACCAAGGATCAGCCTAAAATGATTAAATTAGCTAAGTCCTTGCCACCAAACATGAAAACAAAATGCGTTGACCTGTTTAAAGAGTTTGTCGATGTGTTTGCCTGGAGCTATGAAGACCTGAAAGCCTACGATACAAAAATCATCCAGCACAAGATCCCTTTGAAAGAAAACCAAAAACCCTTTAAGCAAAAATTTCGTAGAATTAATCCAATACAACTACCTCTAGTAGAAAAGGAAATCAAGAAAATGTATGAGGCAGGGATCATTGTGCCTGTGAGGTTTTCATATTGGGTTTCTAACCTTGTAGCCATGAGGAAAAAGACAGGAGAAATCAGATTATGCATTGACTTCAGAAACCTTAACAGAGCCTCCCTAAAAGACAATTACTCTTTACCCAAAATGGAACACATTCTACAAAGGGTAGTTGGTTCAAAGAGGATTTCTCTGTTAGATGGTTTTTCAGGGTATAACCAGGTTTTAGTACTCCCAGAATACCAACTCAAGACAACTTTCACCACTCCTTGGGGCACTTTCATGTATGTGAAAATGCCTTTTGGATTAATGAATGCTGGGGCCACTTTCCAAAGGGCCATGGACATTGCATTTTCAGAGGAGATAGGGAACTTCATTGTAATTTACCTTGATGACATAACAGTTTATTCCAAATCCGATGAAGAGCATCTAAAACATTTAAGAAAGGTCCTTGAAAAGTGTAGAAGGTTTGGGTTATCTTTAAATCCCAAAAAGACAGTGTTTGGCCTTCAGGAAGGTAAACTCCTTGGCCATATCATATCAGAAGAAGGGATTAAAATAGATCCAAATAGACTTGAGGGAATACTACAGATTAGCCAACCAAGGAACATAAAAGAATTGCAATCCTTTATTAGAAAGATTAACTTCTTGAGGAGGTTTATTCCCAATTTAGCAGAGCTCCTTAGAAACATGACTAATATGCTCAAGAAAGAAGTAGGAGTGAAGTGGACTGTAGAAACCAAAAAATCCTTCGAATTGTTAAAACATGCACTCACCCGGGCACCAGTCCTAATCAGCCCAGACTTTTCAAAATAGTTCCTTATTTTCTCCTTTGCCTCAGAGCATACTGTGGCTGCAGTCCTGTTTCAGAAAAACCCAGAGGGACAGGAACAGCCCATTGCTTTTTTCAGCAAGGCTTTAAGGGATGCACCCTTGAAATATAACATAATGGAAAAATAGGCCTATGCTTTGGTAAAGGCCTTAAAGGACTTCAGGGTGTATATTCTACATTCCCACATCATTGCCTATGTACCTAATATAGTGGTAAAAGACATCTTGTCACAAGACCTAGATGGAAAGAGAGGCAAATGGATTGCTGCTATATTAGAGTATGATTTGGAAATCAGACCAACCAAAATTATTAAAGGTCAGGGCTTAGCTCAATTAATGGCTGAATCTAATCTACAAGCCCTTGAAATTAACACGGTAGATGCCTTGGATGAACATGAAGAATTACCTGCTCCCACTGTCGAAGAGAAGTTTCAAAACTCACCTTGGTACACTGATATCTTGTATGTGCTTACAAATCTTAATGCTCCTCCTGATTTATCAAAAACAAAGGCAAGGTTTTTAAAGTTGAAAGCTAGGAACTATTGCATTTTAAATGAATGTTTATATTGGAAAAATGCTAATGGTTTATTGCTTAAATATTTTCCTGAAGTTGATGCAGAAAGGATCAAACATGAATTCCATGAAGGAGAGTGTGGAGGTCATATTTACTGGAAAACCACAGCCAATAAAATCCTTAGAGCTGGCTATTACTGGCCCACCCTCTTCCAATATGTCCATAAAATGATAGTTGCCTGTCACAAATGCCAAATTTTTTAGGGCAAAAGAAAACTCCTTCCTTTACCATTACAACCTATCACTGTTGAAGCTCCTTTTCAACAATGGGGCCTAGATTTCATAGGAGAAATCCATCCTGCTTCATCTGCCCAACACAAATGGATTCTCACAGCCACTGACTACTTCACAAAATGGATTGAAGCCATCCCTTCTAGGAATGCCACAGATTCTGTCATTATAAAATTCCTTGAAAACCATATCTTGTCTAGATTCGGATGCCCTAGGAAGATTATTACTGATAATGCTGCTGCTTTTTGTTCTAAAAAGATGATTGAGTTTTGTCACAGGTATCAGATTACACTTGGTCATTCTACTGCTAACTACCCTCAAGGTAATGGGCTAGCAGAATCATCAAATAAAATTTTGGTGACCATCATCAAGAAGCTGCTTGAAGAGAACAAAAAATCATGGCATAACAAGTTGGTGCATGCTCTGTGGGCAGACAGATTGACCACAAAAAAGTCCATTGGAATGTCCCCTTACCAGCTTTTTTATGGAGTAGATGCGGTGTTTCCCACCAGTCTAGGTGTGCCAGTAATAAAATTAATCAAAGAAATACAGTCAGAAGAGGACAGCATGATTAGGAGGATTTGTCAGACAATACATCTTCAGCAGACTAGGGAAGAGGTTTACAATAGGGCTCAGAAGGTGCAAAAAAACATAAAGAAGTTGTTTGACAAAAGAAAAAAGGCTTGTGTTTTCAACATTGGAGATAAGGTACTCAAATGGGATTCCAAAAGAGAGAATAAGGGTAAACATGGTAAATTTTACAGTTTGTGGCAAGGTCCTTACATCATCCAGTCCACCGTTGGTCCTAATGCCTTTTTCATACAAGAGTTAGATGACACAGATCTGTTTGGGGGTCCTGTGAATGGCAAGGTCCTTAAACATTACTACTGCTGAGTTCCATTTTAAAGCTTTCATTTCCATTATAAATACCATTTGCTTTGTTCAAATTCCATAAAAGAAAAAATACAAAAACAATGAAAATAAAGAAAAGAGGGAAGATTGTCAAAACAAGAAAGGTATAGCCCCATACCAAAAAAGAGAAACAAATTCTGAAAGTGTGCAAGCTCAAATGCCACTCCTGAAAAACACACTTCTAGTTAGTCAAACTGTTTAATCTTGACTAATTAGCTTTAAATTTTCTGCTGATAGGGTAGTGAATTTGATTTGCCAAACTGTTTAATCTTAGCTTATCAGTAGATAGTTTAGGATAGAAATGAAAGGTTCAAACATGTTCAAAATTTGAACCTAAGGTTTCAAAGAGAGATGACTCAAATATGTTTTATTTTCTGAGTCAAAAAGATGTAAAATCTGGTTCTAATCAGGTCAAAATTTGAACCAGAAGAAAATGAAAGACAACTCAATAAGAGTCAAAACAGAGCTGTGAAAAGAGGAAGGAAATGTTTCCAAAATTTTCGGATCTTAAGCCTTCCATTTTTATTTAATTTTTGTGAAATAAAAGTCTATGTGCAGCTTGTCTTTATTCCATAGATCATAGCCAGTCAAACAGCGTAATCTTGACTTGACTGTTTTTAAATTTATGTTTTAGAAATTTAGAGAATAAGATCTGTTGGAAAGTTTAATCCCAATAGATAGTAGATTAGGTAGAGAATCATCTGAACTCAACTATTAAATCTGAGTTCAGGGAGAAATAGGGAGTGGAATTAGATTAGATTTACTTCTTTCAAAAGAATAAAATGTTGTGAAGTTAGATCAGTAGGGTTGGGTAGGTAGAAGTTTGTATTGATGAAGATCCATTGCTTTCATGGTTGCTAATATGTTTTTAGAAGATCATCCCAGCAAAGGAAGAGCAAACCAATGGATTAGGCAACTGATCAGCCCCCCAGATAACATTAAAGGGTCAGGCACATGGTCAGCCTCCCAATGAATGCAGGTCTGAAAGTTCTTGGTGCCTTCAAGAAGGCACCATCCCCAAGTGGAGCCACTGTTAGCCACCTGTAAAATTTGATTATACCAAAAGGTGGCTAAATCTATTTTGAGCCTTCAAGGAACAAATTCTATTACTAAAAAATGTTGGCTCTTGAAGACTCTTGAAGGCCTCCTGCCTCTGTCCAGATCCTATACTTTGTTTACATCCCAAAAGACTCTGAAATCCTGCTGATTTCCAAGGCCAAATATTGCTGCAAATACATTTTCCCCTTCCTTTTCTTCCAAAACTAAACTCCTTTTCCTCTCCTATCCCCCCCTGAAAGTCTCCCATTTTCATGTTTCTCCCCTTTTACACTTCATAAAAAACCCATGATAAGGTTTTAAGACCCTTTCTTGACCTTATCGAAACCCTTAAATCCTTCGAAAAATCCTTGAGAAACCATGAAAAATACATATTTTCTATGTATTTGGACTTAAGCCCCCTCGGGCTAAGTTGCTAACCCTTCTCGTCCATAAGTCCTAGCGCCGGAACCGCGCACTCAGCAGTTAGGCGCTTATCCGTATTTTAAATATTTCTCGGCCCAAAAAGCTTTTAAAAACCTTTCTTATTCATAAAATCCATCATTTTATTATTTTTATTAAATTATCCGCCAGTACGAGTTTTGGATTGTTCCGCACCGTCGATCTAAATCCACAGATCGGACGGTGCGGAGTACGTCTCCCGGTGGTCCCTGCTAGCTATCCTCCACTCCAAATACCGCACAGTATTCATCGCATTGCCTTCGGGCAAAAGCTGTTTTCTCCCAACGGCCAACGATTCCATACGCTGCTTGACATGCGTCCCATGTACCATTGCAAAATGTATCCATCATCGTCCATCACGTGTTAATGTTTGGACCCAGGGATACCTACTTCGATATCCTTTGGACCATCCGTCTGGGCTGCAGTCAGCAGTGTGTGTAAGATGCTCGATGGTTAATGAAGATGCAGCAGCACCCCTTTGCGATAACCCGGCCATCGTATAGTGGAAAATCCAATCTACGCCACCGATTTGATCTTTGGATCAATGTAGCCATATTCATCACCGATCGCTCCATTTGAATTTCCATTGCCCAATCCAGTCTGTGATCTCTGCGATCGTGGCTCAGATTCATCACTTCCTCGGCCTTCCTTGTTCAATCTCGGCCGTCGATCTTTGATGATGGCTGGGATTAAATCATATTCCACTCATTCGAATTGCTCCGTCAATCCCGGCGGATTAGATGATGCTATCCAGCAGCCTCAGATCTCCTTACATCTCCGATGCAGTTAACCTATATACGCAGGTTTTATAATGTTTTTCATGTTTTGCAGGGATCTTATCATTTTTTCGCGATTTTCAAAGAAGATTCAGAGGCGGAGGGTGACGACCCTCCCGTCTTCGATTCGTCGAAGAAAATCCTCCACAGGGTGGACATGCACGTTGTTTCAGTGATTTCTCAGGCATGGATGCCTTATAAACCTTGCGCAGCCCTGCACACCTGCAAAAACACCATGAAAGGCACGATCGAAAGTATGAAAGAAGACAATGTGAAGCAGAGGATTACAGAGACGGACACTACGGAATTACGGCTAAGACGGTTATCAAAAGCCTAATCCCCGATTTAAAACACAGTTTAAAGAATATTTTAAGGGTTTTTTCGATAGGAGCGCTTCCTCCGCCGCAATTGAGGAAAATTGATCCCTCTAGTTACTGAAATGCCACCTGTGCCTCAAAGTATTCAATCAGAGGCCGAATATATTGATCAGGATCAGATATTTGTCTCAAACGCAGCCGAAGAGTTACTCCCTGAGGACTTCAATGCAATTATTACATCTGCCTTATGCCTTGCACGGTTCTAGCGAAGGTGGATTAGTGTAGTCTGTGATACTTGTACAGGAAGTCTCCACTTTCTAGTATTCTATAAATAACTACCTTAAACAATGAAAGAAACGGTCTGGACATCTGAATATGTAAGAGTTATTAAACCTAAATGCCTATTACCTTTCAAGATATATAGTAGAATATAAGAAGTTAAAGTTGTAGAGACCCACCAGGGCTTCTTGATTGTATGGAGTTTTGAACATCAAATACAAGCTACTGATTTATGGGATCCTGATTTGTGTCAATGGTGATGTGTTCCTCACTGTCAATTGTTATTTTGCTTAATGTTTTCATTCTGTTCATTTTCTCTGATAAAGAGCAGCAAACATAGAGCTAGGATTTACTTTCTACAGTACCCTACCCTCACTGAAAACTTTATTGTCTATGTTTTCTTCATTTGAACATTCTCTTTGAAGAGTACATCAATGCAGGCTGGTTTAAAGGCACAGCTCTGATCTAAATTTCTCTTTGTCACTATTATCCATGTTTTCCTTATTGAACATGTTGAAGCAATATAGTTTAAAAGCACTTGTTTGATCTTAAGCTGTTCAACTATCTTTTAATGTTTTCTTACTGAAAGTATTTCCAAGCAGGCTAGTTTAAAGGTACTAACCTTATTTCAGAATACTTTTATGTTTTCCTTATTGAATATGCTGAAATCAGGGTAGTTTAAAGGCACTTACCTAATCTTAAGCTTTTAATTTTTTTTTAATGTTTTCTAACTGAAAGAACTTCAAAGCAGGCTAGTTTAAAGGTATTAACCTTATCTCAGAAAACTCTCATGTTTTTCTTTAAGTACATGCTAAAGAAATATAGTTTAAAAGAACTTACTTGATCTCAGGCTGTTTTACTATATCTTCATTTTTTTGTTCTTCATTTTCTATCTGTTTCATTCCATAAAATCACCTTAAGAGATCCTTCGACATAAGTGACTTGCCCCATGGATCCTGCTTGAACCTTGCTGTCCAATTAAAAATCCTCCTATGACTCCATAGCCCAATGGGTTAAAACTGTCTTTGCCTTTTCTGTCAGCCAAATCATTCCTTCATCTGCAAACACCTTCACCCTTCATTTTGAAACTGCCTTCACTTTCATCATGTCCTTGCCCAACCAAAACAAACAAAACAAAACCCAAGCTCTTCATAACTAGCCTAATATCATAATTTCAGCTATTAAAGATCACATATTTAAACTCATTCATAGAGAGATCCCTCTCTGGATTCAGGAGGGCTAGATCCTAGAATCCAAAAGTTGGTTGAAACAATGTTGCTCACAGAGTTTGTCTTACTGATTTGCTAAAATTACATATTCTGACAGGACTAATTCAAAAAATGAGAAAAAAAATCTAGAGGCAAGATGCACTAGAAAAACTCAAGAAAGAGGCCCAAATCCAAACCTACAAGATTCGACGCGTCTGTTCAGCTGTAATCCACGCTGAACAGGGGACATCACACCTATAAAACAGGAAACACACGCAAATCAGCACGACTGTTAAGGAAACAGTAGCGCCGATCTAGAAAACCAGGGAAAGGATAAAAAATCACTGAGAAAAGGATAGAATTAACACTCTAGGAGTAGGTGAGATGGCTGGAAACAGTCAAACAAGAAAAGCAAAGAAGAAAAGAGACAATACGACTAAAGTCGAACAGACAAGCAAAACAATAGATGAACAACGAGAGACGATAGACACACTGATCCCTAGTGTGGTCGCCAACTTGTTGAGTAGGAAAATCCCCTCTACGAATAGAGGCAATCCCTCTATCCCTAGTGTGGGTCTAGCAACAAGGGAACATGCTGGAATTTTTGACTCCTAGCTTATAAATGAAAGACGACCTGAGATAGATAACCTACCTCGGTCCAACGCTTTCATTGTGACTTGCAGCAGTGGTCCTCCGATATTTGTCTTCACACGTCACGATCCTTCGGTGATAATGTCTGTGTACCTACACAAATATCAAGTGAACGATGACAACATATGAAAATATGCTTTGATTTACAGCTATTTGATTGGTCAAGGAGAATCAAACATTTTTCATATAATTAAACATAAAATTGGAACCAAAAAACCATTCATCTATTAATGATAGAGAAAATAAGTTTACAACCTTAATGCCTTGACATTGTACGCCTCCTTTGACGGGTTTAGTCAAGTGTGTCTCAAGCATTCGTTTGGGATCGAACTCGATCAGGTAATGGGCCTAAAATCTCTCTCGAAAATGGATTCTTCTCTACATTCTTCTACACACCAGCTATAGTAATGACTATTCAACTAGCTTAAATAATGTGAGAAGGAAGTACTGATAGGAGAGGAGGAGGTGGTTTGGGATTCCTCATAAGGTGGAGGAGAGATCTATCCCTTTGGGAGTTTCACAACTCTAGGAAACAAGAAGCCAAAGGGAGGAACTCGATGTTATTTAGTTGAACAAACCATGATGACTCCACTCATGAAGTTGTTAGGAATGGAAACTTTATTTCTATTTTAAAAGAATTTCTAAAAACAAATCGGCGCGGGTGCCCTTCTGAGATAGAGCGCCAATGGGCACGGGGCCCGGTATTAACTTCTCCATGGGTGCGAGGCCATAACTGCCTACTAGCACCGACCCAAATCACATGTTTTTAAGAGTCTGCTTGAGGAATGAACAACAGAGAAATGTTCTTGACATGCCAAAGGATGAATGACACTTATAGCAAGATATGAAAATACACAGAAGTCATTGAAATGGTCCTCTAATGTTCAGGATGGGGATTGCAAGGACGATCAAAAAATACTGTGCAACATGAACCTAGGTCAGGACCCCTCAAGCCAATAAAGGGTTCTGTATGGAGTCCCCCCTAGTCACCTCCCAGAACTTCATGGAATTTACAGAAATGAAAATTAACATAGAGATAATGATGCCATTGCAAATTCTTGAACAAAGAGTTAACTGGATCCCTACTAGCCATGACAAGCATTTAGTCAAACATCTCACAAATATGCATTCTATTGGTCATAATAACATATCTAATAATAGGGGTATCCTACTTATCTAAGAATCACTAAGAATCATTGATGCCTTATCACATTATCTGCATTATCATCTATTAATTCATATATTCATTTCTCATTGATATATAAATCAAAACATGATGAGAACCATACATTTTCACTGTTATAAAACACATTCATATCAAACATATAAACAATAGAAATAATTAGGATACAACAACCATAAATTCCACATATGAACCAATAAATTTTCACATCAAATTGCAAGGAAAAGAACTTTTATTCATGAATGCAAAATCCAACCCAGTATGGGACTACCATGCTCCACCCGACCATATATTTGATAAGTCAAATCTCTCTTCAACCAATCACCCCCGTGCCATATTCCAAGCATGAATGTGGGATTAAAAACCAAAAAAATCAATCAGAGATTCCCTAGGCTAAACCACCTCACCTTCATCAATATAACCAGGCTTTACCGAAATCCTGACTGGATCACTAGGCCATAAACAAGCGTGGATGCCATCGTATATCTCCACATAAATCGTGAGGAATGTTTCTATCTTAAACTATTTTATTTACCATGTATCCCACCATTATTGGTCGAGGGATTCGTAGGCCTATGAGGTTTCCACCCTCTGGGATTTACTATGTATCCCAACTTGCGATTCCTAGGCTGTAATATCCAAAAAGGGAGAATGCAGTAATACTTCACACAATATAAGAACTTACAAAAAGATAAACAATAAATCTTAAGACAACATAAAAATTTACAGAGAAGTTGAGCCAGTTTATTCTATTGGAGAAGAATCAGTTACACCATGTACAAAATATGAGTAGATCTAGCCAAAGAGATGGTCTAGGAGTACCCAGAAAACAAGCTACAACAGGTACAACGTAACTAGAGAGGCTCTGCAGCAAATACTACATTGTCCCTTTAGCAGAATATGAACATATAGTTGCAGGCTGAAAAGGGAAATCCAGATCTACTCAAAACTAGATCTCAGATGATGCCAAGATTCAAGATCTGGCCAATGTGATGGATTCCCAAGATAACCCAGAAAGGATTTTCTAGATTTGCAACTTTGGAAAATCACCTCCCTAGGATTTGATCCTTGATCTGCTGGGAAATATAGATCTGAAGCTAGATCTAACAAATAGATGGCTTAAATATGATATCAGATCAAATCTATGCTTGAAGGGCTTATCCCTTCTTCAGATCTATGAGCTAGAAGCTCTAGATCTAGCTTCTCAATCCTCCAATGATGATTGCAGCTACTGCCACACAACTGCCTCTAGAAACTGTGCTGTGAGGGAAAGAGAGGCCTTCTGCCTATTGAAAAATGATTCAATAAGCTCCAGTCTGATGGAAATATTGATGGCAGTGTGAGGGGATGATCCCTCATAGGATTTCTAGTTGAATTACTAGCAACTTCTTTCCTAATTTTAGATCTGCAAAATGAACAACATTATTCCTGAAGGGAATACTACTGCTAGGAGGTCGATAAGTTTTGGCTTGGTGCCAGATCTGCAATGAAGCTCTGGGAAGTTGATCTGTAAGCCCAAGGTGATAGGAATAATCCCTCACTAGTTCTCCAGTTGAAGTACTGAAGACAACTTCCTCCTTCCAAATTGATCTTCAGAAATCTGCAATTTCTGAATATGAGTGTTCTACAGAAAGTAGGAATAGGAGATGGCACTTAAAGCTTGATGTATAATGAATTACAATCCTCTTTCTAGAGCTGCTCTAAGAAAGAGGTGGGATTCCCGACTAGGAACACCCTGTGCTAAACAACACCTGCAATCTCTCCTAAAAAACCCAAGAAAGTAGTGGAATGTCACATGACAATTCTAGATCTGAAATGATCTTACATCAAGAAATAATCAGCATGCCATCATCCTTACCTTCATATTCTTTAAATAACATTTGAGCCTTCCCAAGCCTTGGCCCTCATCTAGACTGTGATGTCACATGTGGACAAGATCCTTCAAGTTGGATTGCGTTGTTTGACCAAATCAACCATCATGTCTAGGTGCAATGTACACCTTCCATCAAGTGTGCCTTGTTGGAAAAACATCCTCCATCACTTTATCATGAATGTCCCATGATCTTTGAAATCTTCAAGATCTTATTTGACTGAATCATCCTCTGTTTGATCCCTTCAAGATCTTAGTTGACTGTGTCAACCTCCATGATCTATCTCATCAATGAGACAGATTCTCCAATTTCATTCACATTTGTAGTTGCTCAACTACCTTCTTATGTAGATTCAAGTTTAATTAATCCACATTCACACACAAAAAGTGGATATTTATTCATATTGATGATTGTGGGTCCCTCCACCATTTTATTTACTTAATTCATTAAGAAAATAAAGGATTCTAATATTCCAAATATGATGTGAAAATTTGGGGATATTACAGTCCCCCCTAGCAAAATGTTTCTTGTCCTCAAGAAACTCCAAAAGTAGATGCAAAGCCATCTATCCCCTCCAAATTGCATCCACATAAGGAAGGCTTCCTCCATTTGCTGCAATGGGTTATGCATGTTTGCTTCCAAAGTTGTCTTTTAAAAACATAAAGAATGACCTCCAACTGTTTGGTTAGATGTCCTCCTTCCATCATGAAGTACCAAGTGACAACCATAGGATGTCCAACATCATCATCAATACATGAGGTGCATAAAATAAGGTGGTTCTCTTCCCAAAGGAAAAGCTCCATCACACAATACATGTATCCATCCCATGTTTTATGAATTAGATTGAGCATTGATATGCTCTCATACTTAGCCCTGTTGGCCTTGTTGGATCCAAGCATCACTCCAATGTTATGCAAAGGAAGAAGGAAAGGAGCTATATGGGTAGACAAAGATGTCAAAAAATATTCTCCTAAGAGTAACCACCGGATTAAGGCCCTTTTCTTCCATTTTCCATTTCCTCCATGTAAGATGGAAAAGCAAAACTCCCCCAAAAGCAACCAAAGCAACAAGAGATCTGGTTGCTTTCTCTCCTCCTCATGTGCATCATGAAGCAAAAACATATTAATGGAAATATGTAATTTCACATCAGCCAAATACAAAGAAACATCATTAATGCACATCATGAGAGCGTCATGCCAATATTTACCCAAGGCAAACATATAGACATAGGAGATGTCATGTGGTAGCCAATCTCTCTCAAGTGAAACAAAATCGAACATGCCTTCTTTTGCTGCATTTTATCATTGATACACAAGGCATGAGTAAAAAAAATGAGCTATTGAGTGGTAACCACACTCACCCAAAAGCAACCAGCACAACCATGCCTCTTTCTTCATTTCATAAGTGTTCCTCAAGGCATGGATCAAAGAAATAGGAGCCTTTGGGAAGTGAGAAGAACCTCCCAAGGGAAACCAATGTAAAGAAGCTTTCTGGCCCATGTTATAAATCTAAAAGTGGTCATGCAACCCATTTCTTATCATCCTCACCCACTCACCCCAATAGGGAAGATGAGTGATGTGTTGCATAATCATGGTATCCTCCCTTTGTAGAATACCATCTTCCCCAAACAGTTGAAGAACTTTGCACTCCATGAAATTTTGAAGTGCACCTCCAATGAGATCTCTTAATGAGACCTTCTTCTCATCCATGGCCTTCCAAAACCAATGAGGTTCTGGATCTATTGTAGGTATAAGTTTCTCTTTGAGCTGTGAGATGCTCATTGAGAAAGTGTCATCAAGAAAGGAGAAAAGGTTTCTCATATCTAGATGTCTACCATTCATCATCTTGTCCTCCATTGCTTCATGAGTGAAGATACCTTTAGAATTCTCCAAGAATAATGAGGCCTCATCATTATCACTGCTTCTAAGTGACATCGTTGTAAATTTGCAAGGTAATACATAAACTGTCTCAAAGAAAGGTACAATACTGTTCTCATAACCAGTCATTGTACAAAGGATTATGCTCATCCCTTCTTCTGAAACTCTACACTTCAGCTCAAGAGGTTGAATGTAGTTCATCCATGACAAAATGAGATATATTTTCATCTCCTCCTTGGTTATATCAAGGGTCCTCTGCGCTATGATATGTTGCTACTTCAAATCAGCACTATGTTCTAACCCTTGGTTATGCATTGGCCCTGATGGCATGTCCCCATAAGTTTCAATAAGGTTTACTCAAACAATATGTGATGAATGTGTATGCATAACTTGGATCAACTGATATGTGGGAACCTCTTGACAGAAGACAAGAGTTCCTCCAACTGGGACAATAGTGCCTCCAACTGTTGGTAAGAGTGATAACTGCTTTTCTCCAAGTGTACCAGCGCTGGAATATTCCTCCTCTTCCTCATGCATGGGACTCCATGTGTCAAGATCTCAAGACTATCTTGCAAAGATGCAATAGTCTCTTCTTCAGATGTAAGTACTTCTGCAGCTGGTGGTGAATGTAGTGACTTCTTGTTCAGAGTGACAAGATTGACATCCTCCTCCTTAGGAAATGTCTCTTTGTAGCACATCTCTGTCTTCTTCAAATCAAACTTCTTTCTCAACTTGTGAAAGAAATCTGAATATTTAGTCACCTTTGCATGCTCCATGTGACCAAACCACCGATCATTGGCTTCATCTAAAAGATGAAGTGTTGCAATTTGGATAGCCTCTTCTTCAGCTACAGGATGTAGCCTGAAAAATGTATCTAACTCTCTCCTCCAAGCCTTAACAGTGCTCGAGGAAGATCCATCAAATGTAGGCAAATAGAATCTATTATGCCTCTTTCTTCTATTGTTGCTATAGGATCCTCTTTCTTCTTTGATTTTGAAGAATTTTTGGAGAGTTAGCTTCTCCTTGAATGCTCTAGATTTTTCTTTGTACTCTTCAAGATACAGACTGAGAGTCTCATGAGTCTCAGGTTCATTCCTTCCTTCACTTCTATACCCTTCACCTTATTCAAAGAAAGTGGGAATGGTGGATCTATGAGGAGATCTAGGATTCTTCGATTTTCTTCTTTTCCGATAGGAAGTGTTGGGGCCTTTCTCATCACATCTTCTTCTTGGACTTTCTTTCTGCCTTTCCTATTTCATTTGATATACCTCCTTGGAGAGATCTTTCATAGATCTACAGAAATGAGTGGAAGAATTTTCTTCCTCCATGTTAGATCTCATCTATCTGCTTCTTCTTAGATGCAAAAGATGAAGTGTCCACAAGCTGAGCCAAAGATCATGCTTTGATACCACTGTAATATCCCAAAAGGGAGAAAGCAGTAATACTTCACACAATATAAGAACTTACAACAAGATAAATAATAAATCTTATGACAACATCAGAATTTACAGAGACGCTAAGCCATTTTATTATATTGGAGAAGAATCAGTTACACCATGTACAAAATATGAGCAGATCTAGCCAAAGAGATGGTCTAGAAGTACCCAGAAAACAAGCTAAAATAGGTACAACGTAACTGGAGAGGCTCTGCAGCAAATATTGCATTGTCCCTTCAGAAGAATATGAACATATAGTTGCAGGATAAAAAGGGAAATGCAAATCTAATCAAAACTGGAGCTCAGATGATGCCAAGATTCAAGATCTGGCCAATGTGATGGATTCCCAAGATAACCCAGGAAGGATTTTCTAGGTCTGCAACTTTGGAAAATCGCCTCCCTAGGATTTGATCCTGATCTACAGGGAAATATAGATCTGAAGCTAGATCTGAAAAATAGATGGCTGAAATATGATATCAGATCAGATATATGCTTGAAGGGCTGATCCATTCTTCAGATATATGAGCTAGAAGCTCTAGATCTAGCTTCTCAATCCTCCAATGATGATTGCAGCTGCTGCCACACAACTGCCTCTAGAAACTGCACTATGAGGGAAGAGAGGCCTTCTACTTGTTGAAAAATGATGCAATAAGCTCTAGGTTGATGGAAATATTGATGGGAATGTGAGGGGATGATCCCTCATAGGATTGCTAGCTAAACTACTAGCAACTTCCTTCCTCCTTTTAGATCTGCAAAATGAACAATGTTATTCCTAAAGGGAATAATGCTGCTAGGAGGTCAATAAATTTTGGCCTGATCCCAGATCTGAAATGAAGCTCTGGGAAGCTGATCTTTAAGCCCAAGGTGATAGGAATAATCCCTCACTAGTTCTCTAGCTGAAGTACTGAAGACAACTTCCTCCTTCCAAACTGATCTTCAGAAATCTGCAATTTCTGAATATGAGTGTTCTACAGAAAGTAGGAAAAGGGGTTTAGTTGCATGAAAAGAAGCAAGGAATCTAAATGAACATGAATGTAGAGGATGCGATGTGAAAGGGCATCGGCTAATAAGCCTCGCACTGCATCATATTCGGCCTGATTATTGGTAGCAGTACCAATGCATACACCGTTCGATAGAAAAAGTGAGTGCAAGGGGGTAAATATGGCCTAACCTGCCGAGGCGAGATTCTAGGAGTAGTGACTTGCACCATCAGAAAAACTGACATAAGGTGTGGATGGGAGGTCCATATGAAAGGTGCCACAAGACAATAAATGGGAGGATGATGACCAATGCTGGCAACCTGAGTGAAAAGTAGAAATCAAACGCACTCCACGGGAGGGAGTGATTCGGGTAGGATGTCTACTACTCACATGCCGAGGGTGAGTTGGAGTGTGGGAGCTATCAGAGGTGTAACTTGTGTTCAAGCTGCGAAAGTCACCATAGGCATGGAAGGTGCCATCCCATTTATGGGTGTGAAAGATGAAGTCAGGGGTGGACATGGCTTCCATGATGTCATCATCACAATAAAATATGGATTGAGTAGAGGAAGGGAGACCACATGACGCGACGAAGCTACCTGACTCATCATCATGAGAAGAAAGGTTCACATGCTCATTGTCATGGTGGATGATGGAATAACAAGCAGATAAGGGATCTACTGATGTTGAGCCCAGGGTGATTGCTGAAGGGAGGTCAATCGAAACAACAGGGGAAGAGTCAGAGGGAGCTTCCACCGAGGGTCTCATGGATGATGATAGGTAGAGGATGGTGGCCACAGGCTCCGTCTTCTCAACATTAGGAGCAGGAATGTCAATGGGAGCAGGTAAATCCTCATTCTGGCCTACAGCATACTGCACAAGTACGGGAGATGCGGATTGGTTCTGTTCAACCTTGTACTCCTGAACTACCTCTAAAGAGGCACAATAATGCGTGAGGCAGGGAAAATGGTGGGAATAATGGCCATGGAGATCACACAAATCACAACGTTGGTTGGTGTGAATAGTTTTAGGATTCTTGGCTGCAGTCGAGGAAGAAATAGAGGCTTCAGGGACTGTAGACTCATGGAATGCAACTCTAGTCATGGGCTTGATACGGGGTATTTTAGGACAGTTATGGGTGGCATGGTCGATGAAATCACACAAAGCACAGGGATTTGCAGACAGGGCAGGTGGAGGGTCAGTCAGGGAAGCCTTGTCCTTTGAGGCCCTCTTTCGAGCTTTGCCCTTCTTACCCGAAGAGGTCGCAATAGAAGGTGGTTCTTGTTGAGGTGGTGAAGGCATTTTTGTAGCAAGAGAAGTCATGGGGATCGGTTGAACCGGAGTCAAAGCGAGATAAGGTTTGGGTTGACCAGGCGGGGTAGTGGCTAGAGGATCAAGGTACCAAATGGGAATCACAAGGGTTGGGTTAGGAAGAGAGAGGGTGGCCATGACAGGTGCCGTATAAACTCCTAGTGGGGGAGCTAGAAACAATGTCTGACCAGATGGGTAATTTCCAAGTGGGACAGCTCCTACATGGTTAAGGCCTGGAGGAACCGTTCTAGGAGGGTAAAGAGGCTCATGGATACTAGTTGAAGGGCCAAGAGGAGGAGGTCTAGAAGGATGAATTGAAGGGCTAGGAGTAGGCTACGGAGGGCGAGGAGGCTGCTGACTAGATGAAGCGGGCCGCTTGAGGGCAACCTAAGACGATTGTATCATGCAAACATTCGATGAGCTAGGATCAGAGACAGGAGGAGGAAAACCAGGGAATGTACCAAGAAATGAGGAATCTTTGTAGACTCTAGGTGAGACATTGGTCAAAGTATCGACAGTTTCCTTATTGGCCACTGAAGAGATGGTGGACTCAAGGGAGGTCCGGGACTTCGGTTCGTAATATGTCAACTAGTCAATGGTGACAATCTTTCCATTATGAGGGAAAGACATCTTGCAATGAACTGCAGATGGGACAGCAGACATCACATAGGTGTAGCTATGACCCAATATAATGTTGAAATATAAGGGGCCATCTATGACTTCTACATCAACGCAAACAATCTTTCCTGCAAGAGTAATAGGACAATTGCGGAATAGGCCAATGGGCTAGGAGGCGTGGCCATCCCACGCTCAGAGAGTGATCATGGAAGGAGCCAACTCAAGTGATCTGAGTTGCTTCCAAACCAAAGCAGACATCATATAGGTGGATGCCCCCTCATCAATGATGCACTAGGAAACGTTGGCGTTCCCGATCTTGACTGGGATTTAGAAGGTGATGGAAGAAGGGAGAGGAGGATGTTTTGACCGGTCAACATCAAAGACAATCGATCGATTTTCAAAAGGATCTACAATGCCCATGGCAGATAGTAGAGATTTTCGTTGTGAAGGGAATGATTGGAGAAGTTTCAGCTTTGAAATGGTAGGAGGGGATTGTGCGAAATCATCTACTATGTTATACGAATGGGCAACTTTTCCATAAGCAACATTTCGGTGTAGTGGTCCCTTAGGGATCTTGGCATGAACCTCCACCTTAGGCTGAGGGATCTGTAAGGGACCATTAGGAGTCGAAAGAGGATCTGTAGAGACCAAAGTAGGCGGCCCGAGGATAGACGTAGCGGGAGGCTTGTTGTACTGACGGGACCGAGTCTGAAGATTTATGTCTACAGTTAGAGGTTGTTCAGATTTCATCATGAGAATCTGGTAATTGGAGCTACCAGATGGAAGAGATTGAGTGGACACCTGACCTTCAGGTGGTTGGGTAGCCACAAATCCTTGCTGAGGGAAAGGATTAGTAAGCACAGCTGGTTGACTAGGCACAGCACTGGGAGGGACGGAAGGGGAGGCTTTTTGTCCTCGTAATGTTGCTTGAGACTCCCACATCTTCTTCATCTATGGTAAAAGAGGATAATCATGTGTGTAATGACCATAAACACCACAACAAGAACAAGGCTTGTTTGTGCGAACAAGCCTATCCTGCTTGGGCTGAGTGCCCTGTTGTTGGTTAGCAGTGTTAGGGGCATTATTTTGAGGATTAGGTCCAGGATTACTGGGAGAAGATTGATTTTGAGTGCCTTTCCTCTTCTTTTTGGAAGGATGAGGATTAGTCGCGCCCTGCTGTGCATACCCCTGTCCCTGAGGGGGCGGTGGCTGCTATTGCGGGGGTTGAGAAGGCAAGGGAGGAGGATGTGCTAATGCTAGAGGAGCTGGAGCACCAGGCTGTGGATATGGGTAATAAGGAAGTTGGGTAATAGTGTGGTAAACAGGAGGTTAGGCAAAAGGAGGAGGCATGTCGTATCCTGGATACATGCTACCGGGAGGGGAAAAAGTGCAGGAGGTGCTGGCCCCCCCTTGAGGAAAACCATAGCCTATGGGAGGTTAAGCGTATGGATGAGAGAGAGCTCCAATGATACCTGCCAGAGTGGCTGAGATGCCTCGCAAAGATGGCACCACTAGGTCTAGGAAGATCATGTAGAACGGTATAAACAACCACCGAGCGTAGATCAAAGTCATATTTTAATGCAATTTGGAGAGAGGCTTCTTTGGCTTGAGGGAAGTGCGATGCGACATCTTTGTCGATAGAGGGCAAGAGAGATCTAAGGAACCAGTCCATGTAGACACGATCTTCGAAGGTAGAGGCTCAACATAGGCTCTTTCTTCTTTTCCATTCCTGGACATGATCAGATAGGTGGGTCACAGATGATTGACGGAAGGAAGTCAAAAGTTTGGTACTGGTGTCATAATGAAGAGGAAGCTTGAAATAAGACTGAAAAGCCCGAGCAAGAGTTGCAAAGGTGGTATGAGAGGATGAGGCCTGATCAACATACCACTTAGAAGCTTCACCTATAAGCGTACATTGGAACAACCGAAGACGGACAGAGTCATCGGTGATGGAGTTAGACGAACACCAGATGTGGAAAGATCGAACATGATTTGTAGGGTCTTTTCCAATAAGGCCTTCAAACTTGGGGATGTCGGAAGGGAGCTTAGTCAACATAGCAAGCCAACTAGCATCATGGTGTATAGGGTCATTTATCAACTGGTCAAAATCGTGAAGACTGAGGCCTGCCATATAGGGGAGCAAGGGAGCATCCGGGATATTTCTTGTTGCAGTCCCACTAGTAGTATTCCCAGCATTAGGGTCGGGGCTACCACCAACATTAGATCCTAAACCAGACATGGTGAAGGTGACAGGAGGAGAATTGGGGGCGGAAGGAGAACCCAATAAACTAGAATAATATTTCAGAAGTTCGACTTGAGATATCACCCTAACCCTACGAGGAGTAAGTCTTCCTAACAACCTGAGACAGCACATTGCTTGGTCTAATGCCTGGTGGTGTAATGAAGCTGATGACACAAACACAGAACAAAGGGAAAAGAAACCGACAAGGGCAAGGAGGTGCAGATCAACGATTACAATGTCGAAAACAAGGGCAAAGATGTGCAGGATCAATTGATTTCAATGTTTTAGAGTCTTTTCTTGGCGGTGTTAACCAAGCCCTTTTTAGCTTAGGGTGTGTGTGCAAAGTGTGTAAATTTTAATTTTCAAACCCAAACGTTTGTAGAGAAAAATAAAAAGTGTGATGTGTAACTGTAAATAAACTTGCAAATAATAGTATATGAAACTTTAATAGCAGTAAATAAACAGCTAATAATGCAATAATCTAAACCCAAGAAGGCGGGCCTCTCAACAAGTAGTCTGTAGGTGGGAAAAAACTAGTCAAAACACACAAAAATATCCAATAGATCTAAGGTTTGGAGGGACAAGGATCTAAAGGTCAAAATCTGCTAGAAAGTGGTGCAAAAAACAACAACAAATCAGAGGAAAAATTGCTGTAAATGAGGTGGCGAAAGGCTATCTCCTGGAGGTAGATAGAGTGAACCCTAGAGGAAAACCCAAAAAATGCTAAATAAGGTGATTTGGATAGATAAATAGCCAATATGAAGTGGATCTAAAGGTGAGGTATCAGATCTGAAAAAACGCTGAACACTCTGAAAATTTCAGACAACCAGCAGTAGCTAAAACTATTCCACAAAGTGTGGAGGGTACTTAAGCCCTAGGGGGCTAGGTTCCCACTTAGTTGAGTAAAACATAACAATTAAATTTCCAAAAAAAGAAGAGAAGGAGGTTATACAACCCTGAACAGAGGCCTAGAAAAGCCCAGAAAACTTTCAGAAAAACTCCCGCAAAAATTCCAAGTCGCAATTTCTGACCTATTTTCAGCAGAGGTCGTAGTTTTTGGGCTGAAAGGTGCATCTTGGAGCTCCAGGTCGCAGGTTTAGGGCCAAAAAGTGCGACCTACACTTCCGACACTTTCGGTGGCCTATTTTAGTAAAAGGTGTCATCTCAGCTGCGGCTGATGTCTCTCACCTGCGCAATAGGTCCGAAAATACACGGAATTTAGAATTTTTACTGTTTTAGGGTTTTATAGGTTTAAAACAACATCAAGAAAAGAAAAAAAAGAGGCTAAAGAGAAATCCTAGGGTTTGAAGCAGCTGGATATGCAAGAATCATAAAAACGACAGCGGTGATAATCGTAAACCCGTGTGGTGTCGCCAGTTGTTAGTATGAATCTTAATTGCAAGTGTGCGAAAAAACACCACTTTAGCTGCGCATAAAAAAAAACCCTAACAACAAAATATGGCTACCAATATCTTCAAATTTTCAGTTAGTTGATCAAGATAAATGCTGCAAAAATCTAGATCTATGTATCAAAAGACATTAAGCAGTAAATAAAACAAGATTTACTCCATGCATTCAATAGACATGACAAGAATATGTTGAATGAATTTTATATTAAGGGAACTTGGGAGGAAAACATAGAAGGATGTTACCAGTTCTCCTCAATGGGATGGGTTCTTGTAAGTCCTCAGCACTTCAGATCTAAAATTCCTCTCTCTTGATGGTGTAGAAAACCCAGACAAAAAAGGAACTCAAAGGAAGCTCACAAGCAAAAGGGATGGAGAAAATATGACAATGATGGTGGATCAAAGTCAGGCCAAAAGTATAGATCCTGAGTGATCTTAGGCAACAAAAGGTGATGAATGAATGGAAAAACCTTCTATTTATAGCAAAAATATTGAGTTAGTCTAGATATTGGTGCATAATTAAAATATTATTAACCAAATCAAGATCCAACTTTTATGAAATATTTTATTATTTTTGTTGGAGGGAAAAGGAAATCCCTTTATTTGTAAATAATAAATAAATAAATGATTTATTTATCATTTTAAGGATTTGGTCAAGTAATAATTAAATAAATAATGATTTATTTAACTATTTATGAGTGATTTAGTAAAATTTAAGAAGGAATATTATTTAAATAAGGTTTAAATAATTATTCCTAGAAAATAATAAGATAAATAATAATTTATCTAATTAATTTTCCTGCTTTGGGTTAAATATGAGTAGGAATATTAATTAAATTGTTGTTTAACTAATTATTCCTTGAGGAAAATCAAGCAAATGTGGATTTATTTAATATTTCCTCATGGGGTTTCCTATTTAGACCATAACAACTTAATAAAGGTGTTTTACTAAGTTATTTTACATAGTGAAAGAAATTTTACTTAGGGTAAAATTGGTCTTACATGGTGTACTTAGGTCCATCTAATAGTAACATGTTAGATGACCAAAAAATGGTGTAACGATTCATATCCTTGAGTTTTAAGGACAACACGTCGTTGCAGGGCTCGAGATAAAAATGTCATATGTAGCACAAATGGGCAGGACACAATAGGTTGTCATAGGCTCAGAGGAAAAGCGCAAATTTTCTAGGATGGGGGACTACTGGGATGATGACACAGTCAACAAGGTCACTTAGCTGCTGCATGAATACCAGGACCTGTGCCCTACAAATTTCTCAGAATTAAAAGGAATTTTGGGTGATATAGGAATAATACACATCACTTTGAATCCTGATGCAAAACCAGTCAAGAAAAGGTCATATTGGCTAAACCCAAATTATAGGATAAAGTGAGGGAAGAACTCGACAAATTGATTGATAATAGCATCAAACCAATCGAGGATTCTGAGTGGGTTATCCCTATGGTTGTCTAGGAGAATAAGACTAAAGGGGAGATAAGGATCTTTGTTGATCTTCGCAAGTTCAATGATGCATGTGTCCATGATCCATTTCCCACACCATTCACCAATGAATTTTTAGAGAATGTTGGTGGAAAGGAATCCTACCCACTTACAGATGGATTCTCTCAGTATCATCAGATCAAGATTGTGACAGAAGATAGGAGAAATACCACCTTTTCTACGGAGTGGGGGTCCTTTCAGTACACTGTCATGCTATTTTGGTTGAAGAACACGCCAACCATATTTTTTAGGGTTGTTGTTGAAAATTTCAAAGAATATATCCACAAATTCTTGGAAATATATTTCTATGACTGGTGATGCCCGAGCTACCTTCTATCTCCCTTCTTAGTCCATTCTAAACTACAGTTGTTTTTTTTTGGCCCAAATAATTTTAAATCTATGGCACTCTTTAAAAATACCTCTGGAACTTTAATATCTCAAATATGAGATTTGAGATATTAATCCAAAGTTCCCTTATGGTTCTAAAACCACAATCTCCCCTCTCAATTCTTTATATGAAAAATCCTTCCCAAATCAAGCCCAATAACTCCAAATCTGGACAACTTCAACCTTTATGCGGAAGCTAATTTCCTGTTCTAACACTATGATTAGAACCCAACAACCACCATCATGTATGGGCTTCTTTTAACTTTATGGTTAAAACCATTTTAAGAACCACTCTATGGAAGATATCAATGGACATTCAATCTATATTAAAAGACCCATTATATGACATGACCATGGCTTATTAATTTGCTTTCCGTCCATTTATCATGACTCGACCCCACACATACTACTTAATTCATATCCAATCTTGGCTTATGTTTATGACTATAATACGTCCCCAGCACTCAATTTCCTTTCATACGAGGTTCGGCCTTTGGTTAATTTAATATCAATTTCATATGAAACCTTCACGACTTAAATCTTCGCATACATATATATCTCTAAATTTGGTTAAACATCAACCGCAACAATAAACAATGTTGGGTCCCAAAACATTTGACTATAAGCCTTGGGTTATATTCAATCATTAACATAACATCAAATATGATTTGGGCCTACGTAGCATTACTCACCTTTGCCATCTGATGGCTCCAGGCTTGTCACGCTCCCAATCAACATCCAACGACACATAACGACTATCGTGTTTTTTTCAATTCCTGAACTTTAACGCTACAAAGGAATGCGATATAAATGGTTTTCAGTTACCGCATTTTTCCACGTGTCAAGCCAATACCCTAATCGCGTTTTTTCAATGATTCCGCTTACCACTTTTAAAATGTGCAAAAACCACAAAATTTTTCCTAGAACTGCCTTTACTGTGCACGCTTCATGGTTCTGCTCCTTTTCTTCACGATTCCATTCCTATTCTTTAGTGCTTCATTCGACTCAGTATCTTCAATGTTTAAAGCATTCCATCGCATAAATTGAGGGTTTGTTATAAAACTGTGCCATCATTTCTTTTATTTCATTGCTACAGTTAAGATTCAAACAATCTTAACCCCACTACACTTCAAGTTCTGGTTTTCCCTTGTCCTACCAAACATGAATCGGTTCTATTGATTTCGGCAATCTCTTACACAAAATTACATCAATGGTGAATGGAATTCTGCAAAGATTTCAAGCCTCTCCATACATATTTCAACGTTGTCCATTAAACACAAAAACGTAGACTCCATCTTAATTGTACCCAAATCAATCTATTCAAGGGTTATATTACAGTTCAATTTTCTCCTAGAGGATCGATCCTTTCAGTGATTGATCTTTCTCGAATAATATGAAAGTAGATTTATATCAATTCTCTAAGCCCCATAGAATCACTAATTCAACCTTTAACACAGAGTTCAATAGCCCACAGAAACTCAATTATCCCTCATATATATATTTCACATAGAATTGAAATAATCAAACATTCATTCAGAGCCAATTTCTCCATTATATATCGAATACAAGAGCATACACACAACTTCCTTGTTTGGCCAGATTTTCAATTCAGTGGTCTGCTATCTCCCTACTCTACCTCTAAATATATCTCTAGCTCTCCCTATACTGTCTTTCATGCTTATATTTATATAAAGTGATGACTTGAATCGATTCAGGCTCGATAACAGCTCACAAAACTCTTACAATTCCCAAACTCCTAATTTTAGACAAAATCCCTAAAATAATTGAAATTGTTCCTAATCGACTGTCTCTTCACATTCCTAACTAATCATCTTCTCTCATGTTCTCTGCAGTTAGAGAAAATTTACAATTCCTCACTTTTTATTCAAAATTTCTAATAATTACATGATAATTTAAAATCATGAGACCCCCCTTTGTCTACTTAGATACAAAGTGTTTTATTGTGCCTAATGCCCCTACATCAAACTCCCAAGGTTCAAATTGTTCATGATCTCCTGATCATGTGTCTTTAATCTCTGCCTCTTGGATCCCATACTATGTTTTGCTGCTGTCCAGCGGCTGCATCATCCTTCAACTGCATTTCTCTAGGTCTCCATATCCTATTCTGTAATTTACCTCCAGTTATACTTTCACAATCTGCTTTTGTCTTTCCTTTGTCAAAACTCCTCTAATTTATTGCTGCTGTCTGCTGCTTCTGAGACACATTCATCATCAGTCTTCTAATGTTTTCAATTTCTTTGTCTAGCTTATCTTCTATCTGGAAATTTCTTTGCCCACTGCTGCTGCTTCCAATTTCTGTTAATTTAGCTGCCAATATTGCTGCTCTTGTTGTTACTACTGTCACTGCCTCCCTTATTGTTGCTAACATTGGTTTTACTCCTACATATGTCATCCCCCATGTTACTCCAGCTACCACCATGGGTGTTGTTGCCTCCCAAACTTCCTGTCCCTCTGCAATACTTTTAATTTTCTCATCATCTGCAAATTTACTTTTAAAAAGTAAATTTTCTTTCAATTATCTAACCACAATAACATATTCATTCATTTCTCCCTGTGCACTAGTAAGAATACTTAATTTTTGAAAACTAGTATCTACTCCTCCTTCTTTCACAGCTTCAGGCATCTTTTCTTTAGTTTCCGAAATTTCTTTCTCTTCTTCCAATGTTTCCAGCAAAAATTTCAGCCATCTCTACTGTACTTGTTTCTCATCCTCTATCAGAATAGAATTTTGATTCTTCACCACTATGTCAGCCTTTAAAATCTACCTCACAGTCTGCTCTCCAATCTTCTCTTGGCTATTCAAACAAGCCAATTCTTCCCTGTCACCTACAGTACCAAGTTTCTGCATATGAGACATGACTGTCTCATCTTCTTTCTTTTGCAACAATTTTTCATCTCCCGAGACAATTCCAGATGATGGATTGTCTTTTGCATCACCTGTACACATAAAAAAATTGTCAATTTTAAAACCAAAAGACCCAAAGGCCTCATTTGATGACCCAGTCACCAAACATTCCTTCAACAGTTCTAAGTCTCTTTCAAGACTCATAAATTCTTCACTATCTTTCTCCTCAACTGTCAGAGTTACCTCCACTGCTCCAATCACCATGTTAGAATGATGATCCTCCACTATGTTCTTAGCCAACATAGTTTCTCTTTCACTCAATGCTCTGACAAATTTCATTTGTTGTTCTTCTTTCCCTGCATGATCAATACATGAATCATCAACATTAAATTTCCAAGGTCTCAACACCTCTTCTTCCTCTGACAACACATCAGTATGTTGTTCTAATTTTTCTTCCAAATCCTCTGTCAGCACATCAGTATGTTGATCTACACCCTCCATGACAGTGGCAGCTAGTCTCTCTTTCTTTTCATCATCTGCTTCATGAATGTGATCCATGAAGACCTTCTTGTTCTGCTTCCCCGGCAATTTATCTTGTGCATAGGTCCTCTGCTTCTCCAATTCTCTTCTTTGGAAATCCAACCTTCTATATAATTCAAAAAATTCAATTGGAGTATATTTTGGGAACCTCACACAACCTTTTATGCCTCTGCTTGTTCTTGACCAATTATCTACTAGTCCTTCTCTCTCTGCCTCAATATTCTGCTGAACATTCTCATTTGGCTCTTCTATATTCATGTATTCCTCCTAAGATCTTACTATCTTAGCATTGATTTGAACATATTTCAAATTCAATGTCTCCTCCTCAACAAACATTGAAGCTAGATCATCTCCTTATGATGTACCTGCAAACATACACAAATTTTTAGTTTCAAAACCACAAGACTCTTTAGTCTTGGCTTCTTTCTCAAGCACTTTCCCTTGAACAGATTTCCATGTGGAATCTTCAAATTCCATCTCTGACTCAGGAATTCTAAGTTCCTCTTCCTCTGGAGAAATTTCCATCACCTCACAATGGTTAGACTAAAAAACACAAGTTTTTACATCATCTAGCTAATCTAGACTTGTCCAATACCTTAGGAAATCATCAATTACTTTCCCCTCAGCAAGACAAGATTCTTGTTGCCTTAAGTCTTCACCATGCATCACAAGATCTCTTGTAGACCTCCATCCTTCATATGTACTCTGTTCTGCTTCACAAATAGAAATTTCTTCTCTCAACTCAGCTGCTCTGAGTTCTTCTCTCAATAAGGAAATCTCCTTTTGCCTCAACCTCAACTATAATGGTTGCTACTTTACTCTCCTCTTCATGAGCCAACCAACTCTCTAGATTTCCTCTATCGTCATTTCTAGTTTGTTAAGCTGGTCTATGATCTCAGCTATCTCTTTCCAATGCTCTGCATCAGTCAACTGCTACCTCATGCCATTTGCCTTGGCATCTTCTTTCTCTCTTCTGTTGTGGCCTCTCTCGGAACCTCTGCAATATCTGCTATGGCTATCAGTATCCATCTTCTCCACCATGAGTTCTTCACTCACAAGCTGCACTAAGCCTCTGCAACAGCAAGCTCTCTTGCTGCAACTTACCTCACCAATCATTTCCCCCAGACCTGGCTTTTAGCAAGTACTGGTCCCCTATCTGCTGGAACCTTCTGAGCGGTCTCTTCTGCTCTCTCTAGGCTTCACTCTGCAACTTTTCTCAAGAACACATCTATTCTTCTTTCATCCAACCGCTATTGGGAATTATCCAGGTTCTACCACACATTCTTCTTTACTCAGAATCCTCTGCTAGACTCTTTAATCATTGCTCTCAAAGCTATGATCTACCTTTGCTAATATTTCCTCCAATTTCCTGCAATTTGAATTCTACAAACAATTCCTAAAACTAGAGTTAAACACTGCTCATCAACTCACCCTCTATTGAGAACACTGCAATTGTTCTCCCTATCCAGCCTTTAGTTGAATATCAGGTCCACTTCCATCATCATCAAAACTATGTCTTCACTTTTCTGCAACAACAATTCTACAATTACAATTCCAAATCAGATTTAAAATTATCTTACCTACAAGATCCCTGCATGATCTTGTTCTTCCTTCACTTCTGCAAATACTGATCACTCTAATTCTGTGTACTTTGCTTTATATCAGATCATAGAATCTAATCTTCCTTCTTCTCTCATCACATGCACTGCATATCTAATCACTCTACAATCACTGTTAAATAGGTTAAAACTTCAACTTTCCTCCACCAATTCAGTCCACATGCATTTCAAATTTTTTTTTCAATGAGCTATTCTAGCTCTGATACCACATGATGCCCGGGCTACCTTCTATCTCCCTTCTTGGTCCATTATAAACTACATTCATTTTTTTTTTGGCCCAAATGATTTTAAATCTGTGGCACTCTTTAAAAATACCTCTGGAAATTTAATATCTGAAATCTGAGATTTGAGATATTAATCCAAAGTTCCCTTATGGTTCTAAAACCACAATCTCCCCTCTCAATTCTATATATGAAAAAGCCTTCCCAAATCAGGCCCAATAACTCCAAATTTGGGCAACTTCAACCTTTATGCGAAAGCTAATTTCCTGTTCTAACACTACGATTAGAACCCAACAACCACCATTATGTATGGGCTTCTTTTAACTTTATGGTTGAAACCATTTTAAGAACCACCCTATGGGAGATATCAATGGACATTCGATATATATTAAAAGACCCATTATATGACATGACCATGTCTTATCAATTTGCTTTCTGTCCATTTATCACGATTCGACCCCACACATACTACTTAATTCATATCCAAGCTTGGCTTACGTTTATGACTATAATACATCCCCAGCACTCAATTTCCTTTCATAGGGGGTTTAGCCTTTGGTTAATTTAATATCAATGTCATATGAAACCATTAGAACTTAAATGTTTGCATACATATATATCTCTGACTTTGGTTAAACATCAACCGCAAAAATAAACAACGTTGGGTCCCACAACATTCGACTATAAGCCTTGGGTTATATTCAATCATTAACAT